>CAKNWT010302874.1:0-25291 GCA_932066315.1 Andricus coriarius | reverse complement strand
AAATTCTGCTGAATACAAATTCGAGAACTGATGTTCCTAGATTGTATTCCAATAATTCTATGACTTTTTTCACTTTTTCGATAAAGTCTGCGGTTCTTTAATAAGAATTAAATGAGATTCTAAAAAAAAGCGTCCTATCCTAGAATGGGTGACTAGTCAAGTAAAGTGTCGACAACTTATTTTTTCCGTGTATATGCTTTAAAATGTTGATATACTTTGTACATGGAATATTAGGGTCGTCCAAGAATGGCTCAGAGGCTCATGAATGAAAAAAAGGTTAATTTTATTTTAATTTCCGCTGTTCATAGATTATTTTACGTTGACATACCTGGACAGAATTAATTTTAGTGAAATAAAACACCCAGATTTTTTATTGAATTTTAAAAACATATTTAGGAACTGTACAAAAATGTGTTTGCGAGACCCCTAAGTATTTTTTCAAGATTCTGTCCAAAAATCTGGGTGATGTACTCCAACGAACATAATATAGTGCAGATATGTTCAAGGAAAATAATTTATTAACAGCGGCAATTAAAATAAGAGAAGCATTTTTTGCAAAAAAGGGCTTAGGCGACCCCTAAACATTTTCTTCGAATTAAAAAAAATGCAGGAGTTATTTTGATACCAAAAGCTATACTTCGTAGGGGGCCTATTTCAGAAAAAAATAAAGCCTTTTTTGGAAGACCCTAATATGATATATTACTATTAATTAATATTTCTAATGTATATATTTTTATGGGCATTTTGTGATTTTACGTGCTTACTGCAAATTATTGTCAAATAAACTGCTTCTTGTGGAAATTAATGTGTTTAGTTTTAATTTTTAGAGAGTTTTAATATTACATTTAATCTTGTAGTTATCTAAAAAAATATTTGGGTCAACTTCCGAAAAGGATCGACCTCCGATTTTCTTCGGGCTCCGTATACTTATGTATTTTGACGCGCTGATTACGAATATGATAGTGAAAATTGGCGCAAATTTGATTGTTTAGAGCATTTTTTTATACGAGTGATAATTTCCGAGAAACTCTGTAGTAAATCGATTTTCATGTTAAAAAATTAATAAAATACATAAGTCCATACATCCATTAAGGTCATACCCCTACCCCTTTTCCAACGCCACGTGGGGGCGGGAAGGCATCCCTGCGATTCAAAAAACATGATTTTTATGGGTTTTACGGTTTTTTAACATGAAAATCGATTTACTACTGATATCCTGGGAAACTATCATATTCCAATAAAAAAATTCTAGAAACAAAAAATGTGTATTTCGATGAGATCTACAACTTTTCTTTGCAACATTTTTTTGAAATTTGCATATCAGCTGAGCTAAACCCAGAAAACCATTATTTTTATGGTTTTTTGATGATTTCACCATGAAAATAAAATTTTCGACAATTTTTTGCTATGATCTTCATAATCAGCGCGTCAAAATACATAAGTATCAGCCTGAAACTAATGAATGTATAGCCTTATGCATTTGATTAATTTTTTAACATGAAAATCGATTTACTACTGATTTTTACGGAAATTGTCACTGTTATAAAAAAATGCTTTAAACGTAAAATGTGTATTGCGAGGAGATGTACAACTTTTATTCAAAACATTTTTTTGAATTTTGAATAATTACTGAGATAAATGCAAAAAAACATTATTTTTATGGGTTTTTCATGGTTTTTACCATTAAAATCAAATTTTCGCCAATTTTCACTATCATATTCGTAATCAGCGCGTCAAAATACATAAGTATACGGAGCCCTAAGAAAATCGGAGGTCTACACTTTTCGGAAGTTTATCCAAATATTTAATTCTAGTATTTATTTAGTAGAATGAGGTGATTGAATTTTCAGGTCAAAGCTTGAGTCCAACAGCCTTGAGTCAATTTTTATCCAGGGTCAATATATGTATGTGTGATAACAATATTACTGCCCTAATAGCTCGGAACGTTTCTGGAACGTTCCGCGGGCACCTTTGGAACGTTCCAGCGCATCGTACCAGGAACCTTCCCGGGAGGTGTAAAATGTCCGCCGGTTGGGAATGTTCCAGGAACGTTCCACTGGAACGTTCCAAACATAAATTACCGTTATTGTTATTATTATCAATAAATATCGCGTAAACCGTAAGTGATAGGTCAAAATCGATGTCAGTTTATGATATGGATATCATATTATAGATAGTATATGCGGTACTCAAAAATAAAAAATGACATCCATTTTCACCTATCTCTTACTGTTTACGAGATAATTGTTGTTAAAAATAAACAATAATGGAAGTTTCCCCTCAGGTCCCAATGGAACGTTCAACTGGAACGTTCCCGAGCGGCGGACATTTTACACCTCCCTGGTACGTTCCGCTGGTGCCCGCTGAACGTTCCAGGAACGTTCCGTGCTATTAGGGTGTGCTAAACAGAAAATTTGGAATTGAGAGTGAACAAATTTTTATATTTTCTAGGTAATTAATTAAAAAGAAAGTGAGATGCTTTTAGAAAACTAAAATTCTCCTGTTTCTTCAATAAAAATGTGAGTAAATAATAATAATTAATAATTAATATTTTCGTAAATACATTTACACATACAATTAATTTTGAATTCAATGTAGAAAAGTAAAACTTTGAAGTAGGTTAAATCATAATTAAATTAAATAAGAAAACTTCCTTCACGCACATCTTTATGCCTTGAAGAATATGTCAATTAGAAGCAAAAGGTTGTCAAATATTTGAAACACCATTAATGAAAGTCTGAACTTCAAATTTCGTTTCACATTTACCTATCTTGACTTAATCTGCAACACATGGTGATTGTAACCATTTAATGTGCATAATAATTAATTTCAAATTTTACCGCTCATGCGCGCGCATCGCGAAAGGATCGAAAAGCCAATTTGAGCAGAGCTGTCATGATCCGCTCGTAAAATGAAAACGTGAAATTTGTTGAAAATGACCGATCGATTAGTAGTTCAAGGTAAATTTATGAAAAAATGAGTTTTTAATAAAGATTGAAAGCTGTTGCGCATGCGCTAGACCCGGTAGGCGCTCCGACAGCGTTGCCGGATGGCTACCAAGTGCTTGTTTCATTTCTCGAAAAGTTTAAACTTCTCATACTTTGCATACCTCTCATTCTCATACTAACAGGAAAAAAATGCTGAAATTGTTTGAAAATCTTCATGAACCCCCTTCTAACATATATTAGTTTTTGAAAACAAAAGGCGGTAAGAATAGTTTACGAGTTGAAGTTAGAAATGTAACATTTTCCTATGCTTAGGATAGGCTTTAGGTGCAAAAGGGTTAAACTTTGATTTTAATTATCTCAGCTCAGGGGAGGAAAATATTTTTTAAATTTCGCAAACGCTTAGATAACATTCCAAAGAACCTATCGTCAAAGTTTAAACAAATCCGTAAGAAAAGTGTGATCGTGACCGTACCTCCTGAATGCTAAATATAGGTGTACTCTTGATAGCAAAGCGAATTTCGGTTAGTTCGTTAAATTGAAGACATCACTGCATTTAGATAAGTTTATCGTTATTTTAGGATTTAATACAAAACAGAGCTAGGTAAGACTGCATAAAATGTCAATCACCTTTGATTTGGTTAAAAATAACATATTTTATGTATTTCTTTGTGCTGGACACGAATCTGCCCGAAAAAAGTGTCGCTCTCTTAGCCTTTTCGAGATATAGAGATTTTTCTATCCAAAATTTGAATTTTGTTATTTCTTTAAAACTTACTTACTTTATGTATTATTTTTATTAATAACGCGAATAAAACGGAAGACTTCCTCCGAACAACGCTCCACAAGCACTCATCCCCCACAAAAAACTAAAAATCCCTCCAAAAACCGGCGGAAAGGGGTCTGGGGTACCTACGAGTCTTAAATTCCAAAAACATTTAACCCATTTTCTACCAAAACTGCACGGAGAAAAATAGATATTGAAGAGTACATATTAAATACTTTGATATTTAACTATAATATATAGATATTACGGTATAATATCTAATATCTTCTATTCAATATACAAAATATTAAAGGGCAATTTCTGTTTATGTTGAAAGAATAAAATGTGTGATATTAATCGTTCATATTTAAGATATTAAAAAAGCGAAATTTTATCTGAGAAATTTCATTGACGTGTGACGTGGCGACAAAAGATTAAGTCTGTATTTTGTCTGTATCTTGAGCAATCGTCGTGTGTGTTGTGGTTTTTTGGATATATATATATATATATATATATATATATACACATATATATTGCATTAAAAATTTTTGCGGAAAATGGATTAAGGGCCCTGGAAATCGAGTGTAAATCCCCCTTTGGGATTCAGACGAAACTGTGAAGCCATTTTGTTTAATTTTTTTATACATACACTAAAGAATATATAGACTGTCGGTAGAGTTTTACTTTTTCGAAAAAAACTATATTTTTCATGCAAAAATTAAAAGAAATAAATTGTCGTTGATAGCACCGTTGTGTGAGTGTGTTCTACTATTCAGCGAAGCAGGAGCGGGTAAGGCAGTTACTTTGCTCGAATTTTCTTTTGCGCGCTCCAAGCGAGAAAAAGAAAAACTAACACCCGTTATGAAGCAAGTCTGCTAGTAATGAAACATGAAACAACCAATGTGACCATTCAGGGGCGAACACACCGTATACGAAAACTAGGGGCCCCTACCCAAATAAGTGGGTGCATTCCCAAAAGGTTGGGAATGCAATATTCACGCCTAATCAGTGCAACTGTACAATTTTCGGCTTCTTACTCCGAAAGTAGTAGTACCTTGTTGCATTCAATAACAATATACAAGATCTCTGTATAAGAAGGCAGATCATACATACATGCAAGATGTGAATAATCTGTGTCGCTGAATTTTCTCCGAAAAATAACAGATTTGTTCGCATTGTACACAAACTTTGCATGTTTGCACAATTCAGGGACAGACTGTAATAACCGGTAATAGAATTTCGTTGAACCTGAGAGTTTGTACAAAAAGATTTTAAATTTTAATTTTTCAAACATATATTGAAATATGAAATTTAACTGCGCATCTTCTTTTCCCCATGAAAAAACATATAGCACGTGTATTTGTTGAAACTAATAGGAACAGCTGCTAATTTTTTCTACCAAAAGCCCTTCTTTTAGCTCATTTGACTATATTCTATGTACACTTGTACGTGATTTTGTCCAAAACATGAACTGTCAATCTTTTAGCGACTGATGTTTCACTTCACAATGTTACTTTTGGGCAAATAATGCATTTCTTACGAGCAGTTTATCATTACATTCGGAAATGTTCCATTCACGCATAAGGAAGGAATTTCGGTTTTCGAATCCTTGGTCAGTTTTTTTGCAAACAATTTTTTTAGAAAGAATTTAATTCTTTATAAACAACACAAATTTAAAACAGCACTTTCAGCTCGCTAAGGAAAAATAAAACTTTTTTACTTCTTGCTATCCCAGCTGTATCGCTGGATTTCGTCTTCCTTAATAGTTAGCTGTATTGAACGGATTTTCTTGCAGAAAAGTATAGGTACAGTACTGATGAATAAAAATACTTTTGAGATCAAATGAGATCATGAAGTGAGACTTTCTTCGATCGTTTTTTATATTCAAAATAAGAGAGAAAACAAAGTTTTCATATTTTTATTTCGGTCTTACGATCAATTTAGAAAAAAATCAAAAAAGAAATCTATTTCCAATTCTTTTTTATTTGCGTTTCGGCCTCATCTGTGGGCCTTCCTCAGAAACAAACATCTATTTTTATAGTATATAATAATTAATAAATAAAAATAAAAAAATACATACAAAACAAAAATGAATTAGATGTATAAAACAATGTTTACCTTAAAGGACAATTTTCGAAGTCAAAGTTGCAACGTCAAAGTGAACGACAAAATTAAAAATTTCGTAGTTAGTCAATATTAAAATTTCGAAGTCATATATTTAAACAATTATTGGGAAACTATAGATGGAAAAAACGAATTTCCCAATATGCTAAAAAAATTCGCATTTTTAAAAAGTAAATGCTGTAAAAACAGCTAACACACTGAAATAACGTAGAACAACTAATATGAATATGAGGCCTAAGAAAGTTGTAGATGGACAAAATCAATTTCAAATGAAAAGCCTAAGAAAGTTGTTGTGATAGGTGGACTAAAAATACAAAGCGCGCGAAATACAATGGGAAATTCAAATTAATTGATGATGCTATTATAATATTGATTCACGTTTAAAATTTCTGTTTTTAAATTAATAGATACTTTTATATATTTATTTATGAAAATTGATTCCAGAATTTTCCTTTTACAAGAGTTTTTTTCCCTAGCAAGAATTTTAATATTTTAGCAATCGAAATCAAAATAATGATCAAAATTCCAAGAATGTTGTGAGAGTCCCGTATTTAAGTTGCCAATTCTACAATCCCTTTTATGTTCCGATATTCTATTTTTTAGTCTACGACCAGTTTCACCTATATAAACTTTATTGCATCCTTTACATTTTATTAAATAAACAACATTAGAACTATTATCGATTTTTTCAGTGTCCTTTATATTAGTGAAACATTTTTTTAAAAATGTGATCATTTCTAAAATAAACATTAATAGCAAACTTTTTTAACGCATTCTTTAATCTTTCTGATAAACCTTGTACATAAGGTAATGAAACCCATAAATCAGTTTGTCGATAATTTTCAAGCCATTTTTTCTTTTTTTTAAATTTTAATTGAACTATTGTAAATTTCATGTACTCTTTCTTTGATTACACTTTCAATTAGCGGTAGTGGACAATTCTTTTCTTGCAAAGTAATTTTTAATTTATCTAAGTTTTCTTTTCTAAAATTAATGTCACTTAGTTTTATGCATCTGTCAATTAAGCCTTTTATTAATCCAATTTTTTGGCTAAATTGATGATGAGAATAGTAATTTAAATATTGGCCTGACCATGAAGGTTTTTTAAACCAATTAGTAATTAAATTTCCACTTTCAGTTTTTTTGATAGACAGATCTAAAAAATTTAGTGTATTATTGTTTTCTATTTCACAAGTAAACTGTAGAGATTCTTCTATACTATTGATAGTGTTAATTAGTTCTTAGATTTTATCTGTAGGAACAATAGTAAAAATATCATCCACATAGCGCTTAAAGAAAAGTGGTTTGAAACTTAATTTAGATAAGGCTCTATTTTCAATATCTTCTAAAACAAGATTATATGCAATAGGTGATAAAGGTGAACCCATCGGACAACCAGAAATTTGTTTATAGAATTTTTGATTGAATGAAAAAACAGTATTATTAAAAACTGTTCTGACAGCTATTAAAATCTCTGAGTTTGATATTTTAGTTAAATTTTTATGTACTTGTAATTTTTCTTCTATACGGTCTAAAACTAAATCCAAAGGAATGTTATCAAACATAGATACAATATATAGTGAAACAAGTGAATGTGTCTTAGGGGCATTAAAATTATTAATTTTTTCTTTAAAGCTCCAACTATCTCTTATAAAAGAATCAGTTTTTCCAGATACTGGCTTTAGGAGATTAGATAAGAATTTTGCTAAATTGTAAGTTGGAGAACCAATAGTAGAAACAATTAATCTCCATTTTAGTTCTGGTTTGTGAACTTTAGGGAGTGCATATGCTTTGGCTGTTACACAACCATGATTTTTTAATTTATAAGCTAAATTTTCATTAATAAATAATATAATATAATAATAATAATAATAATAATATAATAATTTTCATTAGTGGGTTAGGTTTGAAAGCAGCTTTAAGCTGTACCTCGCCCTTTGGGTTCTCATGTTATCTCTGACTGCCATGTACATATCCTTCTTTTTTTACGAACTCAATAAAGATTTATTATTATTATTATTATTATTATTATTAATATATCTTTTTTTCTCCCATCTAGAAATAATATCATTACATATCATTCATATCATATCATTTCATATCATAGAAATAATAATATCATTAGACTTCTTTCTTGATTTTTTTCTAAATTGATCGTAAGACCGAAATAAAAATATGAAAAGTTTGTTTTCTCTCATATTTTGAATAGGTACAGTACCTAGAAAATTTAGCTGTCACGAGCAAACCAATTATAGGGGATACGATGTTTGAGCATGCCTGCTAGAATGTTTAGCAAATGGTGATAGATTCATCTCCCAAATTTTCTGTCTGCAGGAGATAGACGGTTTTTATATCTTAGCTATCTAGTTTGCAGTCCTACCTAGAATTTATTGGAAATTCAGCTATATCTCCCCAGCAATATTCTCTTCTCTTTAACAATATTCTACTTTGTAGACGATTTTACAATTTGCTTAAAAAGTAAATTTTTATGAGGATTCTTCGCTTTACTTGAAAATTCATCTGTTTGCTTTAAAATTTTATTATTTTCTTGAAAAATCATTGTTTTGGTTTGCAAATTTATTTCTTCTAACTGAAAAATTGACTCTCCCACTGCAACATTTGAAAATGTACTTGGAAAATCATCTCATTGGCTGTAAATTTGAGTATTATGCTTAACATTCTGTGCCTTTGTTGAAATTTTATTTTTAACTGAAAATTCAACTATACCACATATATCGTGAAAAGTGTATCTTTCTTCATTGAAAATTGATCTATTTGGTTAAAATTGCTTCTTTTTTAGTAGGAAATTAATGCTTCTTACTTAAAAATTCATCTCTTTGGTTGAAAAGTTAACTATTTTGTTGAAACTGTAACCTCATTCAACTGTCTGCGTGCTAATTTGGTTTAAAATTCATTTCTTTTCTTTAAAATTCGTGTTTTTCGTTTAAAAATTGAAATATTCAGTTGGAAAATCATGTATTCTTTTACGTTGAAAAGTCAACTGTTTCTTTGAGTATGAATTCATCTGTTTTGGTTAAAAATATTGTATTTTGTTGAAAATTTAACAATTTGGTTAATAACTTATTTTCTTAATGAAGATTCTTCACCTTACTTGTCCATTCATCCTTTTGCTTGCAAATTGCGCAGGGCCCCTAGTTTTCGTATACGGTGTGTTCACCCCTGAATGGTCACATTGGTTGTTTCATTAGCAACAGACTTGCGTCATAACGGATGGTAGTTCTTCTTTTTCTCGCTTGGAGCGCGCAAAAGAAAATTTGAGCAAAGTAACTGCCTTACCCGCTCTTGCTTCGCTGAATAGTAGAACACACTAACACAACGATGCTATCGACGACAATTGATTTATTTTAATTTTTGCATGAAAAATATAATTTTTTTCGAAAAAGTAAAACTTTACCGACAGTCTATATATTCTTTAGAGCATGTATAAAAAAAATTAGACAAAATGGCTTCACCGCTTGGTCTGAATCAAAAAGGGGGATTTACACTCGATTTCCAGGGCCCTTAAGTGTTTTTGGATATGGCTATCATAATTTTCTCAAGAAAATGAGAACTTGGCTCTACAGGCATCACTTATGTTAGCCTTGAACAGCGTATTATTATCAATGCTCGAGGATTCGGATATCAAAAATAGAGGACTGCCATGGAAATCCTTTTGGATTTTATAGAAATTAGCATGCTTTACAGGTAATTTTTGCATAATTAAAAAATATTTTTTGAATATCTGAGATTCTGCCCTTTAATATCTTGGATATTGTCAGGCAAAATCTTCTTTTTAATATCTACGGATGCTCTACTTCAATATCTAGATATCTGTCCCATACTCAAATCCCTAAGATATTAAATAGTAATATCTTTATAGTTTTCTTTAATATCCATTTTTCTCCGTGGGTTAACGCTATCCATATATCCGAAAAACCACACACACACAACGATTGCTCAAGTGATGGACAAAGTAGGGCTGAAATCTTTTGTCGTCAGGCCACAAGTCAGCGACATTGCTCCGATCAAATTTCGCTTTTTTAATATCTTAGATATGAACGGTTAATATCGCACATTGTATACTTATAATATAAACAGATTAATATCTTGTATATTAAATAGAAGATTTAAGATATTATGCCGTAATATATATATATATATATATATATATATATATACCGATTCGGTTTTGATTCCTTAGGAATTGAACCGAGGTTGAGACTTTTTGGAGAGAGGTACACAAGATCCCGAAAACACTCAAGTTGAAAGAAGATACTGATAATATCATCCGCTTCAGGAGATTCGCGACAACCTCATAAAATCTCAGGAGGAATGTTCATCAATCATTGCCGAAGAGGTGAAAAAAGCACTTACAAGGGGGGTTAGATTGGTGTCCGGCGCCGATAATTTTGTTACTTTGCAGGTGAAAAGAGGATCCTAGACTATGAACAAAAAAAAAAAATTTCGGCAAACGTTCACATTTAGGGATTGAAATCACCCCTTCTACATTTTTTAGTCTTTTAGGGTCGGTTTCACCAACTTTGATTAAGATGTTAATCCTCGATTATTCTAGTTTAATCAGTACCTTGCGTTTCACCAACTTCTAAAGTATGATTAAAGAGAGTTAATCACTGTTTAACTTAACCGGTCGATTTTGACCGATTAACGGAGTTAATCGGCGATTAACGCTGGTTGGCAGAACAGAACCTCAAAATCGAAGTTTGCACTTGAGCATTTGGAGCATGTTCAGAGCGAATGTGGATCATTTTTATGATAATTTTTATCATATCTACGCTTTTGTTTCTATCAATATGTAGATGAAAGAAACTATGAAGCCAAAATATCTTTGATGAGGCGTCCGTAAAGTGTAAATTGTGTTACAATAACCTCACTTTTCTTACCTACAGTTTCCTTCCGCTTTCTGATTCGTCTAAACGAATTAAGCCAGCGCGAATTGAATGCGTTTCAATTCGTTTTAATTTGTGGTCAAGTTCATTTCGAAAAATATTGATAAAAATTGTATGTCTCGAGACTGGAACCAGCGATCCCAAGTGTTTAAGTCCAGAGGGCGACCACTGAGCTACGGGACTCATTGATATTTATTTACAACGGATCCTTCATGTCCAGCGCGTTGGTTATAGCTTACGAATTCAATTGAATTGGTCAGCCTTTAACTGCATTCGCGCTGACGAATTTAGGCGAATTGGAGCTTGACTTTAAATCTCGCGAATTAAAATGAATTGGCTGACACTGAAATTAATTTGTGCTAACACATTCAAGTGAATTCGGTCCCCTAAAAATTGTGCGCCGAATTTTGGCGGATAGTAGATTTGAAGATTAAATTACTTATTTCCGAATTTACAAGAATTCACGACTGGCTCCAATTCGAGATTGTCGCAAAGCGAGATTCACAAAGACTCCAACGAATTCATCTCAAATCGCCTCAATTAGTTTCTTTTTACTGGGGTGAGATGAACGAACATCGTGGCTCGAGAAAAGGTGCAGCAGGCTGTCGAGAGAACCTGCTAATTGACAGGTGTGTCTGTACATACGCTGCAGTCCATCAGCGCGTCCTGTCAATGGCCTGGATTGAGTACCGGAAAGCTTTCGATTCAACCTCTCATATACTTATCATCTGTCTGTTAGAAAGCTTTGAAGTGCATCCATACATAGTGAGATGCATAGAGAGATTGATGCCTCTTTGGAAAACTAGATTTACCTTCTCATCTGGAAATTATTGTACGACAAAGAACGTCACCATCCAGAGGGGCGTCTTTCAGGGCGATACCATGAGCCGTTTGCTTGTTTGAATCACACTTCTGCCTCTATCTCTCGAACTACGAAATTCTTCTGGATACCTCTGTGGCGACACTGACCAGCGCGAGCATAACCTCACTCATGTATTTTATATGGATGACCATAAGATCTACGCCTCTGGTAAAAGAATACTTCAAACTGCCATAAATATCGTCAAGAAGTACACAGGAGAGATTGGGATGGACTTTGGATTGGATAAATGTGCCAAAATTCATCTGAAGAACGGAAAGATTGTTGGCGTTCCCGAGGACCCTGAGCTTGTGAATATAAGTGTTATTGGACATCTTAACACTGGAGAGACCTATACATACCTAGGCGTGCCTCAAAGCCGCATTCAGGACGTAACATCAGTAAAGGAGTCTTTCCGAAGCAGATACAAGCATCTGCTTCGTCAATTGTCCACAACGAGAAGTTCCAAATTTTCTGGTGCTACGATTTTCGGACAGCAGTCTCCATTGCACACTCGAGGCCTAACATTGTTCTCCAAGACTTCGAGAAACGAACTATCTTCGTGATCTAATTTTCGACTTCGTCCGAATACAACATCACTGCCAAGGAGAAAGAAAAGGAGGAAAGGTATCAAGACCTTTAAGGGAAGCTGCAACGACTGTACCCAAAATATTCGGTACAACTAATTGTCCTTGTGATAGGTGCTCTCGGAGGTGCGAAACTATCACTGGTTCGTAACCGTAAAGCCATACCCTCGTGCCAAAAATATGCCAAGGCACTTGCGAGAAGGATGCAGAAAGCTGTCATCCTTGGGTCGCTTCGTGTCCTCAAGACACACGAGGGTTTCGCCGGCCTGTCGTTGTGATTTCATCGTGTCCTGTGACCACCGATCTCACGGTTGTGAGACGTGGTCATAAGTCTGATTTACCGCGGTTCTACTGAAAGCCGGTGTCATTTTTAGATGGCAATTGCTCTCAGTGGGACCCCGCGGTGGTTATTTAACTATTCGGGCAGATTCCTGTTCAGCATTAAAAAATACATAAAATATATGTGAGTTTTAACAAAATCAAAGGTGATCAACCTATTACGTTGTTTTACCCAGAGCTATAAAAAATAGAAAAAAGTTGTATAAAATCTCAATTCCAAAAGTGAAAATTCTGATATGTAAAAATTGATATAAGGATTGTATTATGTTCATACCAGTATATTATAAAATAACGGAAAGTAATGTAAACTTTAATTAAATGAATGATATAAAGTTTACTTTCCTGTGATATTAACTATTTACTTCAAAGAACTTATAGATTGCGGAATTTTTTGAGAGATTTTCACTTTTATTAGGAAAGGAATTACACAACAGTAAGGTAAAATGAGAGCGCTAGAGATGACAACATTCTCAGGGCTGAACTTTAAAGCCAAATGACCCCGTAAAAGCCTAAAAATTTATTAAAC
The DNA here is from genome assembly GCA_932066315.1 of Andricus coriarius. Classification (NCBI taxonomy): domain Eukaryota; kingdom Metazoa; phylum Arthropoda; class Insecta; order Hymenoptera; family Cynipidae; genus Andricus; species Andricus coriarius. Next base: position 12,238 of record CAKNWT010302874.1, on the reverse strand, counting down.
TCGGTTAATATTGTAGGATTTCAGAAAATATCCAACTATGTAGAGTATGCTTTTCTCCAAATAAATTATACTTATTAGGGTACTAAATAGAAGTAATATAATTTAAAATTGAGGTGTAAAGAAACGGGTGATGAAAAAACATCGGAGAGCACTGGACTACTAACTCCGAAACCAGTTTATATTGAATAAATCCTGTCAAACCTTGTTTGTTTGCATTTTTTATCTAATTTCTTAAAATTTATATTGATTTTATTTTTAAGTTTTTAATGTTTGATTTTAATTGCAGCATTTCAGAATAAATACTATTTAAATGGTACAGTTTGACTGTTCTAAGTTGAATAACAGGGTGGGCGTTTTAATGAAGGAAAAACATTCCCGTTCATTTCCTGGTTCGCAAACATTTTTTACGTTCATCGAAGTTAAAAATTTTAAAAGCGAAATTTCTTTCATTCAAAGTAATCAAAACTGAACTGCACATTAAAGCATAATAATTTACAAGTAAAAACTGGAAGCTTTTAACGCAGTCCAATTAAACGATTAAATATTAAATTCCATTAAACTGTAAAATTTGAGCTTTTATCAATCGAACAGTTCGAAGATTTCCGGTTAAAACATATAACTCCACGCTATAATTTGCAATAATCTAAATTAAAACTAATCCCTCTTCCAATTCAGTACAATATTAAAAAAAGCTTCACCTCTTATCTTAATGTTAAAAATCCTAAATTTGCACCCGTTCACACAATAAAAACGCTGAAAAGAAAAAATTGGTCTCATCCATTTTAGAAAAACTTGAAAATCAAAATTGTTGTAATAAAAATATTAAAAATGAAACATTATCCTTCTTCGAATTCGTAAAATATTAAAAATCAAAATGTTGTCCTTTCAAAATAAATAAAAATGTTAAAAATACGAAATATGCCCGCCTTCAACTCATCAAAAATGTAAAAAAAAAGTTTCTCCTACTCAAATTTCTTCCGTTTCTTTTGAGGAAGTGTCTACAGTGTCTACACGTACCGAAAAAATCTGGGTAATTGTACCTAAATTTCGGTACAAATGACCCCTTTTTCCAAACTCTATTAGTGCTCTATTAGTGCTATTAGTACTTCCAGCCATAGCCTTTTTTTTAAAATTATAATGGTGAAATTAGAAAGTTTTTTTTATACATTATTCCTGCTAAGTTGAATTATTTAATTTTAAGTCTTTTCAAATTAATAATAATTGGTCAATTATTATGCATGCATCAATAATATATGATTTAATTAGCTAATTTGTAATGGACAGACAAATATTGCTAAATATTAAAAAATTGTTTCTTGTCATATTATAAATCTATTAATTAGAAATGATTGAAAAATTAAAAATACTTTATAAAGTTTGAATGCGACGTTTAAATTTGTTTAACTACTGGGGCTTTCGAATTGAAAAAGTTCAGTTTTCAATATTAAAATCTATAAATTGTTTAATTTTGTACAGATTCAGAATTATCTTATAAAATCAATTATTGTTCATTTTTTAACACTTGCAATACATTTCAGGTTTGAAAATTGATTTTTCTTCAAAAAATTGATGAAATTCCTAACAAAAATAAATTCACTGCCATTTCTTGGTTTTCACATTAACATCAACATTAAACAGTTATAAGTTTGACATTTAAACATACGAAATAGAATAACGTATGATTAAAGATTAGTGAATTAATAGACACTTTGCAAGAATCTTACATCAATTAAAATTTAAAACACGCATAAGTGTGTAATGTTAATTTGTGCATATGTACCAATGATATAATTATAAATTGTATGATATTTGTAAGTATGTGTATATAGTAGTGATGATCTCACAAAATCTGTACGTAGCAAGAATGTTTTCTTTCTGTTAACGCGCGACATTTTACATGACTGTAATGTAGATTGTAGAATTCAACAGTTTATCCAATTTTGCCTAACTGGTAGGTGAACTACATCTCATTTTACCCAAGTGCCAGGTAATCTTTATTACCTAGTTGTATTATTTCTTACTGAATCGTTAATTAAATTATAATGAATTTTTATTAAAAATTATTTTTCACATCAAATATTACACTATTTCATTTTACATGACTGAAAGTGAAACTTAAATAAAATGCCGTATATCAGAATTTCAGGACAAAATATCATAATTAGAGTGCCATACATATTATGTTAGTTATTTGTGATTCAAAAGGTTCTACAATAAAGACATATCGAGAGATTTTCGTGCCAGGTGTACTTCCGTAAGATCATCTGTGGATACTACTTTATAAACTACGTGATAGCGAGATGTGAAATGAGCTTTTGAAGATAGAACGAAGAAGAAAGAGAGGAATTTAAACCTTGACCCATTATGCAATTTTCAGCTGCGTTCCAATTTATTTCTATTACGACTGAAATGTATGAATATCGATCTTTTGTATATATTTTATATATTCTCTTTTTTTAATTTTCCATTTACTTTCCTATGTATCGTATAAAATTACACGTCAGCAAAAAACAGACGTTGAAGCGGAAAAAATTACACGCTTATTTTATTCATCGGGTACGCTTGTTCTGGGGATTCCTTCTTTCTGCTGGATTTACTATATCCTATTCCTTTTTGAATATCAATTGTAGCTTTATTTCAGGTGATAATCTGGCGAGAATTATTGGACGACTTGTCGAATACAGATAAATCCTACGCTGTGTTAAAAAATGTCTACTTTGTGATCAGAAATGTAAACGAAATATAAAAGTCGGTAAAAACGGAAAAGATATGAGCTCGAATTTAGAAAATGAGGTGTATGAATATGATCCCTTTATTTCGTCAAATTTTATAATTTATAATCAAACAGAACGATAAAAGTTGTATTGCATTAACTAAAAAATGTATATGTAGAAAAAAGCTGGGATTATTTTATGCCGTATATTGGCCCGAAATTTAGACGCATCATTTTGACGTTGGCTCAGCAACGGCTTAAAGTGAGATCTGTGAAAATTACCGTCAAGAAACACGTTAATGAACTTTATCTTATTTTTGAATCTTTTGCGCCCCACGGTGTACCTGAATGAACTTTAAATGGGGACAAGAGAGGTCTTATATTATTTTTGGGATTCATTTTAGAATGCTTCACAAACAATTTTCAAGAAAAATTAAAATCATTCTTAGAGCCGTTCTATATTTTTGCTTTTTTTTAATGTCAATTTTTTAAGTAATTTGAAAAAAAAAGGATTTATTTTCGAAATAAGTTGTGTTTGAAGCACAAAAATGATAATTATTATTATTTTAAATATAAATCTTGTATATTAAGTGTATTTTTACATAATTTTAAATGTATCTAACTTTATATCAACGTAAAAAACAAACTTTTAACCAAAATTATATAGCAATGAAGTTTAGAAGTAATATTCTAAACAAAATGAAAACTAAACACGTTGACTATTATATTCTTGTACAGTCTTTAATAAATTATTGGAAAAATTATCATTAATTTTTTTAAACTTGTATTTGTTCCACGTTTTTTTTAAATCTTCATTTACCGATTCCATTGAATGTTCACTGTAGTATCCAAGACCGCGCTGTTTCTTTTTGCAAAAATATGCTACATGATAGATTACCGCACGCACATTTGGTGTGACACTGATTCCTAAATCCAGCAAACTTTTGTGAATTTTTTTAATATAAATGTTAAATTTAAGTTTCGGTGTAACGGTAAAACATGAATTAACAACATCGCGAAAGTCTGGAAAACACTGACCATATTTTACACACAGTACATTATTGTTGGATCCCAAGGTATCAACTTTATTTAAGAGAGTTTTACAAGCGTTTCCTGCAAAATATGGACTGCCATTGTAAATATCTTGAGATATCATTAGATGCGATTCAGGCGGAGGAATGATGTCTATAATTTCTTTATGCTCGTCTAAAGAACAGATTGGTGGACTACCTTTCTTAGAAGACGTTACTTTCATCGTTTCAATTTCTAAGAATTGATCAAGCATTTGATTATTAGTTTTAGCTGTTCTTTTAAGTTGGGTTGAAACATCTTTCGATCCTTAGTTGCAACACGAAGTGCAGTATCAATATCAAAAACAGTTCTAGTAGATAAAGACAAGTTTGTTCCAATTTTTCATACAGCTTCAGCAGAAATTTGTCGTTTACGGTTTTTCGAACGTTTAGTAAGATTAATTACAATATGTAAGGAACTTATAAGAATTTGGGAAATCTAGTCTAGAAGAATGTGGAAAATAAAGGTCATTGTCCCCTGAACTCCCTCCACAATATAGTTTAGGACCGGTCTAGGCGACACGTACCATAAGAGACGTTCGTCAGTCTTTCGGCCTCCTCAGCCAAAGTTGTATCGTCTTAGAAACCATCAAACTAAATAAAGAATACCTTCACTATTAAAAAGGGTAACAAAGTGAATTCATTACCCTCACCCTGTTACAAACTGGCGATCCTGCCAGGATAGTGGCAAACGATCCTTTAAAGAATTAGCTACGGCAATACTAGGAATCAAAAGGCCCTATCTTTGATTCGAACCTCGAATACAATCTTGAGAACTACGGTTCTCCCAGGAAAGACTCCGGACTTCTCTACGGAAAGTTCGTGAAATAAGAAACCTGTAAACCCGATTACCAGAAAGTTCCGTGATAAGAATTTTGGGTACGCAACAAACCGCGGTAAAATCCTAGAGCCTGTGAAACAGCACAGTAAGACTCAGAAAAAGACGAGGAAAGAAAAGCAGTATATCAGTAATCACGCAGCCAAGTCGGAGATACGTCACCGAACACATCCGAGCAGACGAGGACTACGCAGACAGATACCACCTCCCGTTTGCAGCCGTCGCCGGAAGAAACAAAAGGCTAGTAGTTATAAATTAGATAGAGTTTGTCTTCTTTTCAGTCGGCATACAAATAATTTTAATTACGCGAAGTGAAAGTGAAGTTAAAGTGAAGCAAAGATAAGAAAAAAAAATAAAATAAAATTTGTATATAGGGAACCGTTGGTATACTACGCGTGCTCGCTAGTTCTGCCACCGTTAATAAAAAGAAAATTGAATCCGAATTAAAATTGTATATACTCCATATAGACGGATTGTACAAGTGAGGATTATAAAAAATTTAACAAAACAAAAATAGTAAGGCGGTCGCGATACCATTTACACCTGACACTCGCAATTCGAAAAATACCCATACTCACAGATCTGACACCATGAGCTTGCTCACAGCAGTCGAGAAACTCGACCTTATTCTGTCTAGGATGGCAGTTTTAGAGGATGTAGTTTCAAAACTTACTGTCGAAAATGGCAGCCGGGTTGACGAAATTTTCCGATTAACACAAAGTTTGGACATCCCGGCGAAAGTAGAAAAATACACGGATGGAGGTATTATAACTTCCGATAATGATGAGGAACACGAAAGAGAATCCGCTAATCATCGGAAAATAAAAAGTTACGTAGAAATGAACGATGAGAATGAGAACAACGCGGACGAAGAAAGTAACGCGGAAGGAAACGAGAATGAGAACAGCGCGGAGGAATCACGCGAATGACAAGAAAGTGGACCACTTGTGCCAATAAGATCGCTTAGTGCCATCCCTACCAATGATATTGAAATTAACGTGGACGAAGCACGTGAAACTGTGAGACTGCCGAGAGCTCAACTCCCCGTGGCTCTGAGACAGCCCCCTTCCGCTACTATTCCCGCTAAGGAAATAATAAGAACCATAAAGATTCTAACCGGGCAGGATGACATGGGGGTAGTAGACTTCATACGATCAGTAAAAAGGGCACGAGACAGGTGCTCTCTACCAGACTTGCTGGTAGACTTCGGTTTAGCAGAAAAGATCACACAAAATGCAGAAAGGGCAATTAGGTACTTCGAAATTACTAATTTTAAAATTCTTTTTGATGCCCTGAGAAAAAATTTAAATCTGACAGGTTCTGTTTCTGCTCTTAGATCTAAATTAGAAACATGCAGACAAGGTCCTACAGAAACAATACAAAGTTTCAACGGGCGTTGTAGACAGGCCGTAAACGAAGTAAAATATGCAGTGCAATTAGAACACACAAATAGCATGGAGAGAAAGATTGCTATCCAGATAGAAGAAAAAGGATCCCTCAAAAGATATATGCTTAACTTGAGAAGAGAAATAGGACTGCAAGTTTAAGCCCAAAAACCAAAGATCCTATGCGGGGCGCAGAATCAGGCTGCAGAGATGGAGATTTGGTTAAAAGAATCTTAACCAGCACGCCCACCAGTACAGCCGCCTATGCGGACGTACCCTCGGGTCCCGATGCGCAGTGGCGTACCTTCGGTAAAACCTTACCAAGCACAGGCTACCGGAAACCAAGTGCCCCGAACAGCTATACCGAATTCAAAAATGCCGCTTTAACAAAGAATGTAGTTAAATTGCCACAAGTGTAGAAGACTCGGACATTTAGCAGCACAGTGCTATGCTAAAACGCAGAATTTTCAGCCAGGACAGTTACAAAATCGACCCCCACAAAACCCCGTGAGGAATATCCAGGAAATCGAGAACCAAGAAGACGGTCAGAATTATTTAGAATTTCAAGAAATGAGTCCCGAAGAAATAAACGAACAACTAGACTACGAGGAGAATGCAGAATTTCAAATATCAGCGGCAGATTATTATACATCAGATGTAAACACTCAAATAGATTGATTTACAGCTTACTGGTCGATTCTGGTGCAGCGATTAATCTTATTAAGGAAAACAAAGTGCCAAAAGAAGTCAAGGTATTCCCCATGAAAAAATATTTCGTCATGGGAAAGGACCGACACTACTCACATTATGCCACTTACATTAATTACTTTGGAAAAAAACATCTTTTTCACATAGTAGATGACGATTTTCCTTTACCAGAAGCCGGAACCATAGGGTTATCCTTTTTTAACCAATATTTAAGATATTCGATTATGCCGCAATATCTAATCCTAGAAAACAAAAAATTACCTCTACATGATCATGGACGTTTCATGAGTGGCATCACAGCTCAAATCAACAGAATAAGCATTGATGAACCTGACCAAGAAGTATTCATTGAGGATAACCCCAACATACCGGACGGGATTTACTCAATCAAAGATAGTCAACTAATAGTCCCCTATTACAACTATGACAGGAACCCCGCACTGATCAAAGTACCGAAATACGAATATTATACCGAATATTCTATCCAGAATATAAGAGAAGTACATAGGGCAACTGTCACTGAGAAGGAAGCAACTATTGGACATCGACTGGCAGATTCACGAGATAAAAATAGGCTACAACACATAGAAGAGGAGATCCGAGAAAATTTATGGAAAGGCATAGCGTCCTACAATGACATCTTCCATCTGGAAGGAAACCCACTGCCCTGCACCGACCTAGTGGAACACGAGATTGTCCTTAAATCAGGAAAAATAGTCAACATTAAATCATATAGGCCGCCGGAGTGTCATAAAGAAGAAATATCAACACAAATGGGAGATTTGATGAAAAAGGAAGTGATAAGACATTCCAAGTCACCTTATAACTCACCCATTTGGGTAGTACCACAAAAAAGGCAGACGCTTCGGGAATGAAAAAATGGCGAATTGTCATAGACTTTAGAAAGATCAACGAGGACACAGACCAAGATGCATATCCCCTGCCAGTGATAGATGATATCCTATATCAGTTAGGAGAAGCGAAATTTTTCTCGGCTTTTGATTTAAGCTCCGGTTTCCACCAAATACCTATGGCAGAAGAATCAAAAAATGATACAGCTTTCTCAACACCCGAAGGGCACTTCGAGTTCAACTGGATGCCCTTTGGATTAAAGACTGCCCCAGCCACATTTCAACGAATGATGGACGGAGCATTAAGAGGACTAGCAGGAAAAATATGTTTTGCCTATCTGGATGACATAGTTATATTCGGATCTACCCTGGAGGAACATAACAATAACCTCTTTACAGTTTTCGGAAGACTGAGACAGACAGGTCTAAAGCTTCAGCCCGATAAGTGTGAATATCTACGCCCATAACTTGAATACCTCGGACATGTCATCACCAAAGATGGAGTAAAGCCCAATCCAGCAAAGTTAGAAGCAGTACAAAATTTCAGACAGCCTAGAAATGTAAAAGAAATCCAATCATTCTTAGGACTAGCTGGCTATTATCGGAAATTTATACGGAATATCTCATGCATAGCGAAACCTTTGACAGAGCTAACGATAAAAGATACAGTATTTACCTGGTCACTCGAATGTTAAGAGAGCTTTGCGTTTTTAAAGAATAAACTTTGTGAAGCTCCAGTCCCCGACTACTCAAAAGAGTTTCTATTGACAACCGACGCTAGCAACAAAGGTCTAGAGGCAATTCTTTCCCAAGAAGGACACCCCTGCTGTTACATTTCAATAACATTAAATAAAGTAGAACAGATTTACCGCACATCCGAGAAGGAACTTCTAGCCATCGTTTGGGCAGTTAAACGACTCAGGCAGTATCTGCTTGGAAGAAAATTTAAAATTCAAACTGACCACCAAGGTCTGACATGGTTAAATAACGTAACAGATCCTTCGTCTGAATTCTAAAATGGAGATTCAGACCAAAAGAATACGAGCATGAAATCCAGTACGTGAAAGGGAAGGAGAACAAAGCTGCTGACTGCCTATCACGATTGTATCCAATCACTGATCCTTCAGATGAAGATGTTGAGGAAAGTGGTTCAGGAAGTGAGCTCTCCGATGAAGAAACCACGAGCGCTTCGCGAACAACGAAACCAGCCCTGGCCAAGAAAATGGCCGCAGACGATCTCATATCTGACGAAGAAAATTTATTGGATCAACGAGAAGGATTCTATCAGGATTATGTTGCATGGAAGAAAGAGAAAACTCCCACCCGGGAAGTAAAGAAACCAAATGCCTGCGGAAAACTGTGGGTAGGAATCACGGAGTCTCAATTTGGTGATTATCAGGAAGAGTTGTGGTTGAGATTTCTCAACCTTTAAACTCAAAGACTTCATAGATAAGAAATTGACAATAGTACGTCTCCAGTTCGCAGATCCAATGATTACAATATTAGAAAAACTCAAAATTCAAGAAATAATAAGTTTTCTATGTGACCGATATCCCACACTAAGCTTCCACACATACTATAATGCCACGAGAGATCTGCCAAATGAAGAAAAGAAACAGGTAATTAAGGAAGCGCACGGATCCGTGATGGCTCAGCATTATGGTGAAAACAAAATTATTGAACGAGCAAGAACAATCGGTGAATGGAAAAATATGGAAGAAGAGATCATTCACTTTGTAAAAAGATGCCCGATCTGCCAGTTGCAAAAAACAACTAGGATCAAAAATCAGAGTGAAGCTATTATCCCCGATACGCCAGATGGCCCCAACGATAAAATAGCTATGGACATTTTCGGGCCATTGCCAACCACGCGTTCGGGAAATAACTATATCCTATCTATCCAAGACCAGCTCACCAAATATCTCATTTTGGTCCCACTTAAAGACGCTGAATCCGAGAGAATAATTGAAGGACTTTTTGATCATTATATATACATGTTTGGGTCCCCTAAACACATACTCACCGACCAAGGAGCCAACTTTGTTTCAGAACTTGTCGAACATTTCGAGAATCTGTTTAGAATCCGACATATCAAGACTTCCACCTATCATCCACAATCCAACGGAAGTCTAGAAAGGTCACACTCAACTCTGAGAGACTTAATAAGAACATGCATGGAGGACAATACAGTTGAATGGGATAACACACTAAAAATCATGACCATGGCTCATAATACTGTGAAACATGAAGGAACTGGGTATTCTCCTTTCCAACTCACTTTTGGAAGAGAACCAAACATCCCTTCGATGTTAAACACAACACTTTCAATAAAGTACTCGGACCTTGTTCGAAAGTGGAAAGATAGGCATGAAAGATATCTTAACAAAGCCAGAGAGGGAATAATGTTGCAAAAAGAAAAGTACAAGAAACAGCAAGATGCAAGGATTATAAAATCACAAGGAATTTATGTACCCGGAGACCTGGTGAAGCTTATCAACCAAACACTTATCAACAAGCTCTCTCCTAGTTGGAAAGGGCCCGCGGTTATTTTAAAAGCAATAGAAAATAACAACTATAGAATTGGTTTTGAGAATAGACTCTAACCATCCATGCCAATCAACTAATGCCATACTATACGTAATTTCAGATGTTCCTCGTCTGGATTTTGTTACGAAACACTCACATATCACTTATACCCGAACACGAATACCTATTACCAGCAAAACTTCCTACGTTCCCACCGATCGCGAAACACTAAGTAAATGTAAATCACTTGCCGAATATAAAATTTGTGAACGAAATCAACCCAACTATAGGCTAATAGACACAAATAACTGCGACGCTAGTATTCTTAAGAAATATCAAGACTCTGTAGAATGTAGCTTTTCAACCTTTCAAACTACATAGTGAGAGTTATATACCAACTATGAAAGGTTATATACTTTTGCCCAGTAGAAGGTTAACTTTAGATTTTCTCTGTCAAGACTCTACAACCTCGATAGAAGTATATACTAACATTTATATTCAGGGTTCTGGATGTAAAGTTATATCAGATAATGTACAACTTTATATAGAGAAAACGTCTACCTACGAAAAAACCATTGTATTAAACAAGGCGTACGAAACACCTTACGATAAGAATTCGCTACATACGCTAGAGAGCCACCTAATAACTCTACCTCGACAACTAGATGTTAACGTGCTAAAGCAGATGAGACTTAGCCTAGATGATACGCAAAACTTGGTTAAATAAGATCGCTTCTCATCATACCTGTAAATGTACCATTATCTTCAAATGTACCACTACGAATTAAAAATAGAAAGGTTAAATTTTAGAGACTAAAATCTGTCTAAACGGGGTGGTGTAAGGAACTTATATGAATTTGAGAAATCTAGTCTAGAAGAATGTGGAAAGTAAAGGTCATTGTCCCCTGAACTCACCCCACAATATAGTTTAGGACCGGTCTAGGCGACACGTAGCATAAGATACGTTCGTCAGTATTTCGGCCTCCTCAGCCAAAGTTGTATCATCTTAGAAACCATCAAACTAAATAAAGAATACCTTTACTATTAAAAAGGGTAACAAAGTGAATTCATTACCCTCACCCTGTCACAAATATTCATTGGTTGACATTTTTCTTCTGACAGAAGTATTTCACTATCATACGAACTTTTCATCTTTTCTCCGTGGAATATCTTTAATTAAACTGCTTAACAAGTGCTCTTTCTCTTTAGGACTTCGTGTATTACTTGCATGCATGCTCTTCAACGTTGTTAAAATTAGATGAACTGTTACACTTACGAATTTTACCACGACATAATTCACTTAAACATTGAGAACACCGTCTCACTCACATTTTTAGAATTCTGTACACTAGATTTATCGGACTGTAACTTCAAAGAACCTTTGACATTTTCACGTTTATTTAGTGCATAAACCTTAAATTGACAACTACTGCAAATCACACTTGGTAAACGTCCGTCTTTATTATTATAGTTGTCCACAACACACATTACTTTTTCAAGCAGCTTGCCCTTAATTTCCGTCATTCTACTCTTTTTTTTATCAAACTAAGCATAATTTTTTACGATTTTCCGTATGAGTAAAGGCATGATCTTTACTGAATGAAATTTTAATAACACATATAAATGAACCCCCAAGTGCGAAGTTGGATACGGCCCAGCACTGGCCCAGTATCGCCAAAAATATTGCCGAAGATCGGCTGCCAATATTGTGCCATTGCTGGAATCATAACTCCGGTATGCACTTGGCGGCCAGTTCTGGCCCAGACTCTGGCCGCCATCACTTATGCGTTACTGGCTGCCATTATCGGCTCATCAATGGGTACTGATATTGGCCCGATCTCGGCTGCCAATATCGTGCCATTGCTGGAAAGATAACTCCGGTATGCACTTGGCGGCCAATTCTGGCACAGACTCTGGCCGCCATCACCGGAGTTAATTAAAAAAATAATAAAAAATCATTGAATTGTTTTTAGGACGCATCCATATACAACTACATATCATCCTGGTGTAGAGCGAATACATATATAACATTTTTAAATATTATATTACAAATGAAATTTGTAATGCTACGGGGTATCGAACCAACATCTATACCTAAATCTATCGCCTAGCAGTCCGGAGACTTAACCATTGCGCTAAACCTACGA
>CAKNWT010302872.1:0-13825 GCA_932066315.1 Andricus coriarius | reverse complement strand
ACACATAAAATATCTAGTTTCCTTACGTGCATAGTTTCTCGTAGTTCTCTTATCTTAAGATCACTCACTCCTCTAGCATTCCAAACTCCCAGTTTCCATTCATCGCCTGAAACTCGACCTTTTCGTTTACCGTGTGTATGCATTTCGTCAATAAAAGTTTCAGTCCATTCCGAGGCTATTTTATCGTTTGCATTATTCATGGTTTAAATTGTATACCCAACTACCACCTTTATGCGTATATTTTGGTTTGCGAGTCTAAAATCATGTTCGAGTTACCAAGTGATTCGCCGTACGGTGGAGAGTCATAGTTGTGACGTCAGTCGCACCAAAATTTCTGTTACAGGATTGGGGGGGGGGGGGGGCAAGGAAAGGAAACCGAGAGTCGCAATTGGTTGATGTTTTATGCTGAGAAGGTCACTAGTCTTCAGCAGCGTTGTATTAGATAGGATTTCATATGTTCCCATCTGCCAATTTCTGGCCTATCTCTGAAGAAGGAGCCAAATTTTTTTATTTTTTTTTATTTTATTGTAGGGCTTTAATTCATTTTTTCAACTTTCAAATCGATTCGAAAATTGCTTCTGAATATCAGTTTGTCCATAGAAATTTGTTTGTCCCACTTGCCGCGGTACTCTTATAGATTTCTATTACTTTCGAAAATTTCAGCGGCAAAAAAGGCAAAAAAGAAACATATGGGACGGCCGGTAATTTTCCACGTCATAAAATAACATTTGCATGTTAGCAAAACAAATCAATAAAATTTTAATCATCTAAAGTGATACACACATCGTTTATTAATGTAATTTCTTTCTAATGGATTCTCGTTATAATTGAGCATCAGCATAGTTTACAAAAAGCCCATATACGAATCCAGATTATACTTTAATTCTCGAATAAAATATCTTCACAGCTGTGATTTTTTTGCTTGCGGATAATTACTTACTAAATAAGAAGGCGGATGCCACTTGTCTCATCTTGAAACCTGAATAAATTGTAAGAAAAACTTTTCCTAATTAAGATTTATCTAACCCATGTGTACTATCATGGAATTTTCGTTTTAATTTTTATTTAAAATTTCGTACTATCTGCTATTACGGAATTTTCCGTAATACTAACTTCACAGAAAAAGGTGGGTGATCACTAGAGTTGCGGCCTTAATAAAGGGTGGTATCTTTTAGAACTTGAACTCTGTTAGAAACCTGTGGAGATCCTAAAGGGTTCCTTTCGAGACGCTTGAAGAGAACAACATGAAGGCGCATTCACAAACCAATAGCTTACAAAGTGCGGCTGGTATGTTACGGATTTACATCATTTGTCACCTTTTTCGTTTACAAGTTTGCTATGTGCCTTAAAAATGATATTTATCAAGTCATTATATTTATTCTAATTGCGATAATATTTTGTATCCTAATTCTCTTCATTAAATCATGTTCGACAGAGTTCTATTACATGTGTGCTTTACCGTAAAAGTTGTGTTATTAACTAGATAAAATGTCACAGTGGGCAAAGCCCACTTCAGGTTCTTTTGAAAAAGTCTATTCAAATTGAGTTCCTTTGGGGTCCAACTGGAGTTTCTTTTGAAACAAATTCATTGTTTTAGCTGCTTTTTCAGCAAGAGGGGTTCCTTTCTTCCGCCACTCCTTAGGAACCAAAAAACGGTTTTAATAGAACCCCCAGTTTTTTCGGTGTTATTTCCATCTCTTTCGGGGCTAGTATTACGTATTTTTCTGCATTATAAGCCTTAACTGGAAATGGCTTAGTGTAACGGAATATTCCGTAACAACACAGTACGAAACTTTAATAAGGGTGGCGGCCGCTAACTTTGGAAACCGGGAAATACGGAAAATGACCTATAATTTCTTGAGACCTGGAAAAACTGGGGAATAATAGTGAATTTATTTTTTGATCCGGAATTTAATCAAAGTTTTGAAATGCAAATTTTGTGAGGATTAGGAAAAATAATGATATTTTTTTAATTCCCAAGCAACACGTCTAGACTTTTATTCGCGCGGGCACACACTTATCGGGCGCGGCTTGCTTTGCTCGCAAGTTTGAGCGCGCCTAGGGTGCGTTTGTCGGATCTCGCACTTCGCGCTCGATGTATCTACATGGACGCGTTTTTAGCTGCGGTCGACGTCAAACACAATGCCCTGTCTCTTTTTATCTGCGCGTTTAAGTGCAAAAGAAAGAGATGGAGTATTGCGTGTTATGTCAAGCGTAGCCAAATTCACGTCCATGTAGATACAGTGTAATGGGTTAGCTCACGCTTCGAGCTCGGACATATTCAGCACTCGCGCTTCGCGCTCGTTTACTTATTGTTTGCACTTGGAATGCTTGAATGAAACTTGATCAAAAACATCTCTTTTAGACCTCAGTACAGTCGAACTCTGAGTTAATCTCGGTTTTGGGGCTATCCTTGAACATGACCTACCCCAACTGTACCTGATTTAGCGTACCCCGCACACCCGCGCAGCTCCTGACAAATCTACCCGCGACGCGGCATCAATTCTCGGAAGCGGTAAACACACCCCGCGCATCTCCTGACAAGCCTACCCGCGGCGCGGCGTGAATTCTCGGAAACGCTAAATTCGGGAACTTTAAATCAGAGTTTGACTGTATTTATATAATCTCCATATTCGGAAATTTCTACGTAATTAAGTGTGTATAGTTACTGATTAAATTGTTTAAAGCTCTGTAGGCTTTGAGGTACAAATTCTCATCGTGACACTTGCTCTACGCGCTTAATTTTTTACAGACATTTTTTAATATATATTCATTTTCTGAATAACCTTACAGTAAAAAGCTGCAATCCTTTCTCCAGACATTCTTCTCTGTCTCGCGTTGCTATGTTGAAAATAGGATTTTTGTTTTCCTATTATTTTTATGGATAAAAGGAAAACTCCTACAAGTCTTCTTTTAGAGTTTTTGCGTATCTCGCGTCTTTTGGCGTAATATGGAAATTAAATAACGAAGCAAATCATGGAAATGAAAGTCAATTAAAAAAATGCGATCATTATTTTTTTCTCCAACCGCTTCCAGCCCAGTGACGTTCGCGCATGCGCATTCCGCCGCCGGGCCAACATGAAACTTTACTCCCGCTACATGAAACTTTGCGCCCGCTACACCTACACTGCACCCCGCAAGTGAGAATGTGGAGGAATTGATCTTTATCATTGAAAAAATTGTATTGCTATATTCAAGTACACACAACATCCCTATCGGCTTCACATGCTTGTTTTCAAGAAGGGGGATAAAAAGTATGGTGTGTATCAAGGGTGTAAAGCTTTTTTTCCTCGTGTGACTGCCGCCCTCGCTTCGCTCGGGCAGCAAATTGACACTCGTCAAAATAGCCTTCTTTACGCCCTCGATACACAATATATTATTTTTTACTGATGAGGGTCGTAAACAGTGACCGAAACGTTTCAAAAAGAATTATCGTATCTTTTACTTTGACCTTCATTTCTATGACTTGCTTCGCTATTTAATACAAAAAATATCGAGAATACCCGTGCAGAAATTGCCCAACTTCTTCCCAAGTTCCTATCTGGGCCCGATCGGATTTTCCACATGTGGCCGCAAGGGGGCAAGTGTTGTAGCTCGCGTCGGAACCACGTCGCAACGGGTTAGGTTAGACAAGATTATGTCAAGCTTTGTGTTGTCCTCGTGATATTATTCTGTTTATATCGAACTTAAAATGCCGAAAGCAAAAAGTAAATTGCGTGTTCGGAAGCACAGAATTGTTGGTGAAATTTCCTGTATCCGCAATGAAGATAAAGGTAAGTTTTAATTCAATAGATTCAACATAAAAATCATGAAACCTAACTCCTAGATGAAATACAAAATTAGTGTTTCATTTGTTTTTCATAAATGTTTAAATCTTAATAATCTTATTAACAGTGTAATATGTTTATTTTATTTTTAATGTAAATGGATGATTGCCAAAAAGTTGACGATTCTAAGTCCCTATCATTTTTCACATATTCTGTGATTAATTAATTTTTTCTAAATATCAGGGCACAATTTAGAAAAGTTCCAAACTTTAGACGACTTCGTTTAGAAATAATAAATAAAAATGCTCGAAAAGTGCCAGGTGATGTGATGTCCCAAACTACTAATTTAAAATAAAAAATTGCTAAATAATATTAAAAATATTCTTGTAATAATTCGGGCTTATGAAAATCGATTGAAATTAGCTGCAAAAGATGATTACGGAGTAATAAGTTAAATATTTAGTAGTTGAAGATAATAAGAATAAAGACTCTAAACTTAAAATAATTTATTATCTCAGAACTACATTTTTAATTTGAATTAACCGCGCTTATCTCGAAAGATTTTGATTGGTCGACTGTTCACATTCGATTGTAAGCAATCTCTCCAAGAGAGATATTTTCAGCTTGCAAGGACACGGGTAAGTTTTTCCAAACAAATTGATTATAAAATAAAGCGGTAAAATGACAGTAATGTTTTAAAGAAACTTCACAATTCATTTTTAGCTTCTGAAGATTTCCACCAATGTATTCGAGAAAGCGTCGTCATTTCGAGCGCATTTAATATTTATATGAATAAAGAAAATGTTTTCAAGCTTTTTAGAATTTTATATGTTCTGGATTATAATGTGATAATAAAGATTACTTTATACAAATAATATGAATATTCGGATTAGTATTTAATTTAAAGCAAATACGTTTTTAACCTGTGTTTAAAAAATAAATATTGCCATTTTACGTGTCAAAAATCAGTTATACTTCATTTGAAATGTGATTATTTAATTTTTTTGATACTTTTATAGAAAGTTCAACTAACTTTGATTCGACTCAAAACTCTTTCGAAGTGAATAACAAAAGGAACTCTGTCATAAATCATAGAAAAGAGAGGCATCAAAGGTTATGCAACGAAAAATCAACCAAAAATGAAATTAACGACCGCAACTGAATCTCCGGATAAGGATGAGAAAAATTTAAGGATAGTTATTTTTTTATATAATATATGTATTACTTAAAATATAATTGATCTAACCATGATTGTTTTTTTCTATTTAGATGACTTGCTGATAAGGAGAATTAGGAGTTTGAGGGCTGACATTAGAGAAGTGCAGGCTAATAAAGTCTCTCTAATGAATATATGTTCGAGGATATATCCTGCACAAACTGCTTCCAAAAACTTTCTATTTATTGCTATTAAAAAACCTTTTAAATTGTACTATTTGTATAAATAAAAAATCAAAGGGACCATATCTGGGCCAGACCGGGCCCACATTTTCGAGTCCCAGATCTGGGCCCGATAGGGTAGTGCGTTTCATTTCCGGCCTGGCGCTAGACAGATTACCCTATCGGGGCCCGATCGGCGCCAAATCAAAATTTCTGCATGGGTAAACGTACAGCATTAGTAATATGGAAATTTTCGATTTTTGCATATCAATTTCAAAAAATAAATTAAAAACGAGGAGTTCTGTCAGAAGATGGTTCAAAGAAATATTTTCGAAATTTTTAAACGTTGAAATTCCTGCAAAAACTTTTTCCCATGTTCCGCGTCATTTGGCTCAAAATTTGAATTTTCGATTTTTTAAATTATATTTTCGATAAATAAAACCAAAAGGAGAAGGCCTATCAAAAAATGGTTCAAATATAACTTTGTAGGAATTTTTGAAAGCTGCAATTCCTTTTTGAATTTTTATCCTTATCGCACGCCGTTTGGTTTGAAATTTGACTTTTTGATTATCTGCATAGTACTTTCGATAAATAAATCCAAAATAACAATTCCCATCAAAAAATGATTAGAACAAATTTTGTAGGACTTTTCTTAAAGGTATAGTTACTCTTTAAAACTTTTTCTCATATTTTGCGTCATTTGGTTCAAATTTTCAATTTTGGTTTTTCCCATAGAATTTTCAATAAATAAAACCAAAATGAAAAGTACTATATGTACCGTCGGCTTGCGGGTTCGATTCCCGCCTCGCACTCTGGAAGAGCCTCGGCGGCCCATGCGGTGAACACTAGCCAAGCAAGGGAGTTGTTCACCTCCGGAGAGTCGTGGGACCGGTACCTCTAGAGAAAAAGGTTCTCTAAGTACTTAAAGCTGTTGCTCTTGGTGGTTCGGAACCCACCTTAAACTGTAGGTCCCCCTCTCACCACCAGGTAAGTGCGTGGGGGGTGTGTGAAGGAATAGGGAAGAGATACAAGAAAAATGTAAACCCTTAGGGGACACATTAGAAGCTTCCATTCCAATTAAGGTCCTATGAAAAGAAAATTAAAAATTCTGAAAAAGACGTCAGTAATAATTTAAAATTTGAAAAGATTTCAATTTTTTTTAACGAAATGTAAACTTTCGATGATTTACAAAATAAAATGCTTAAGGATATGCTTTATTAATGCTTTATTAATGCTTTTTAAGGATTTTGATGGATTTAAGATAATAAAAATATTTTCTTATGATTCCTGGAAAAATTTTAAATGATTTTTTATTTGTAAAAATGAATTTTTCAGAGAACGTTGAAAAAAATACGGTTAATTGATTCATTCTTTAATCGAAAGCTTTGGATATGATAGCGTTGATTTATATTTTTTAACTATAAGTGTTTGAACTCGTCATTTTATAAAAGATTGGAATGTAAAAATGTTTGCAGTATCATGGTATCAAATTTAAAATTGTTGAAAAATCGGTGTACAATTTGATAATTGTAAATTATTGAGAGATGGAATTAAAAATTCCGAATAAAAATTTTGTTTAAGCTTGAATATATAAAGTTTAAAATGCAAAAGAGTTTCAAGTTAAGTGCCTTAATTTGCAGCTCAGTAATGATTAACTCAAATAAAAAAATATTCAGCTATATTAAAATATACAACATATCAATTTCTCTCAATTTTATAACTTAAAAATCAGGGCTTCAATATTTAAAGAATTTTAAATTCGTAAAAATAAAATAGATTTAATAATCTTATGTCGCAACTTGATAAATTGAATAATTTTAAATCTATTGTGTTTGGAATTCAACATTTGTTATTTGAAACTTTTATATTAGAAAAACTTTCTTTTAAACTGAAATCATTAATATTATCGAAATTTGCGCTATTTAAATTTTTTTGCAGATGTAATAATTTTGAATTAAAATATTAAAAATGGGATTGTTTCAAGATGAAAAAAAGAATAGTTTATCAATTTTAATTTTCTACGGAGAAAAAATTCAATTTGGAAGATTTTGGAGTTGAACTCTTTCAGAAAATTATTTTCTGCAAATTTAGAATGCCTAATTCAAGCCTGCCAACGAGTCACTTTTGTACTTTTGGAAGAATTTTTGAAGCAATAATTTTATATTAAAATACACCAAATTTTTTTTCTTTAAATTTCATATATTACAAATCAAGGCTTTAATATTTAAAGAATTTTAAAATCGAAATAATAAAATAGATTGAATAATTTTATGTCGCAACTTGACAAATCAAATAATTTTAAATATATTGTGTTTGGAATTCAACAATCGTTATTTGAGCCCTTTCATATAAGAAAAACTTTCTTTTAAATTGAAATCATTAATAGTGAAATTAATAGTGTCATTTTGAAATTGAACTCTTTAAACAAATTATTTTCTGTCTATTTAGAATGCCTAAATTAAGCCTGCCAACGAGCCACTTTTGTACATTCGGAAGAATTAAAAATTCAATACTTTAGTATTAAAATAAAATTTATTTCAATTAAAAAAAAAAATTATAATTTTGAAATCAAGACCTTAATAGTAAAAAAATGTGTAATTCATAACACGGCCACACAAAAAAATCTTTTTCGGGTCTGGAGATCAGACCATGTTGACTATATGTTTTTTGGGTCGCTGAATCCGAATCCGAGGTCCGGAAAATCCTAGCACGTCAGGGTTCTGACATAACCTCATAAAACCTCATACATTTTTTTTTCAAGTTCGGGGGTCAGAGCATGTTTATTATATGTTTTTGGGGTCGCTGAATCCTAATCCAAGGTCCAAAAACCCCCAGAACGGCAGGGTTCTGACATAACCTCATAAGACCTCATAATTTTTTGTTAAGTGTATTTATTTATTTTTCATTTTATGTCAGAACACTGACGTGCTGGGGCTTTTTTGACTTCGAATTCGGATTCAGCGACCCCAAAAACATAGTAAACATGGTCTGAGGCCTGGACATGAAAATAAACAATTTTATGAGGTTTTATGAGGATATGTCATAACCCTGACGTGCTAGGGGTTTTTTGGACCTCGAATTCGGATTCAGCGGCCCAAAAAATAACATGGTCTGACCTCCAGACCCGAAAAAAGATTTTTTTTGTGTGGCTGTGTAATGTTCAAAATTTGATAATTTTAGGTTAAAACTTTGTAAATTAAATAATTTTAAATTTATAGTAATAAGAAAAGTGTTTTCTGCAAATTGAATTTAAATTAAAAGCCAATAATAGTTGCGAAATTTCAAATTTGTAACATTCTGAATTTAAAAAACTGAATTTTTATAATTTCTAGTGCAATGTCTACTCATAACAAAAAAATCTGGCTATTCGTACCGAGAATTCGATATCCACTGCCTATTTTGAAACTGAAAGCTTTAATTATTTAAGACTATTTTATCACTACTTCTTCAAATGGGTCTTAGGGTGAAATAATTTTTCACTATGACACACGGATAATTTTATTTAACACATCATTCATATATATTCATGAATAAAATATTTTTAGAATAACAATTATTTAAAGTTGTTAAAACAAATCGTCGGCTTTTTGAATTTTTGAGTTTAATTCCGCTCCATAAGATTAGACTGCATTATGCTGCAGCATTGCAGCTTCCTTTGTAGTCTATATAAATTTCTGAAATGATAAATATCCGCTATACTACAAAAATTAAAGAACCTGATTATAATGTTCATGCATATTTATTAATAAAATAGTTCAACACTTTATTCGTCGACTGTTACATATAAATATCTCATCATTACTGAAGCATAAAAGCTTTCTTATCACTCATTCTTACACACTGATTAAATGAAAAATATTTTTCTGTGCACTTACGTTTTTCACACACTTGGCGACAGGTCTTTTCATTTATTGGACATTTATAAGTTTTACCATCATTTGCGCAAGTTGGGTTGGCTTGACATTGCTAAAAAAATTATTTGGTTTATTTTTCCTAAACATTTTTTGCAATATTTTAATGACATAAAGTATTTAAAGTTTAATACTTACATCGCATGGTATTTTACATTTACAATTCCCCTTGTAATCGACTTTAAGATTAACTGAAATAGTCATTAATGTTTATTATAACGTATATAAGAAAATTTTTGTTCAATCTGATATTTATAACAAAAATTATTAGGGTAAATGCAGGGGGTCAAGTATGTATATAATTTTACATTTTACTCTTTACATTTCACATTCCGCATTTAACTTTTCATTTTTCGTATGTCATTGTTTGTTATGTTAAATTCACTTCATATGTCGAAACTAACTTTAAGATGCTCTGAAATAAAATGTGAATTTGAAAACAAAAACCATGACATATGAATAAAATAAATAAATGCATAGAAATAAATATTTCCCCTACCGCTGATACCTGTCCAGTAAGGGGGGTGGGGGTCTAAATTCGTTTACATTCACAAAATAATAAAAGCGTTTTTGTAAATTTTATTCAGAATCGTCAATATTAGTTGAATCGAGTTGAAACTCAACATCTCGCTTCACAATTATTCAAAAAATACAAATAAAAACTTATTTTTTAAATATCAACCTTACAAGTCTGTTTTATAGGGTCACAAAAAAAATCCATAAGTGAAAAATTGGGTTTTGCGAGTTTTTGGCGCTAATTATGATTCTTTGTAGTTTTTAAAATACAAAATGATTACAACACATAATATGCTACTTTCTACTGATAAGTAGATGCTTACATGAATTGTTTAAGCAATTTATTATGGTAAGGTTATAATGAATTAAAGTCAACAGACATAATTTTAGAAATAATTTATTACTATTTTTAATAATATTCTCTTTTCATAATATGCTAGAAAACGGCGTTTTTTTCTAAAATATTCAACTTTTTGTCCACTTTTTATATAAGGAGAGGTAAGAAATAATATAATTTAATACAAATAATTGTTTAAACAAGTTATTACTGTTTTTAACTATCTTCTCTTAGAGTAATACTGGAAAGTTGCGGGGTTTTCTGAAATATTCAGATTTTCATTAAATTTTGGGTTGGTTACAAATAATAAATAATAATAATAATTAAAAAAAAAGGTTTTCAGAAACCGCTACGTTCTAGGCATTGTCTGACAGAAGATAGTTATCAACAATAATAAATTGTTTAAACAATTTTGTTTGTTAACTTGCATTAATTATTGCCTCACTAAGCGAAAAGTGGACAAAAAGTAAAAAATTTCAGAAAAATTATTTAGTTAAATTACATTAATTATCACCTCGCTCTAAGCGAAATGTGAACAAAAGTTACCTTACTCTAATTGAAAAGTTGAAAATAAGTTGAGAAATTCGGAAAAAACCCGCCACTTTCTAACAATTATCTAAGAGAAGATAGCTATGAACAATAATAAGTTGTTTTAACAATTATTTGTACTAAATGTCATTCATTATCATCTCACTCTAAGTGAAAAGTGGATGGAAAGTTAAAAATATGAGAAAAAAGTGCTAATATTTAGCATTACTATAGGAGAAGATATTTATAAGCAATAATAATTTTTGTTGACAAGTAGGTTTGTTAAGTTGCAGTGATAATCCCCTCGCTCTGAGCTTAACGTGGATAATAAGTGGAAAATTATAGAAAAAACTGCAACTTTCTAGCATCATTCTAAGAGAATATTATGATAAGTAATATACTAAATTGTCTGAATGGTGTTTCTAACCCTCTTCTAAGTAAAAATTGACAAAAATAATAATAAACTGCCTGAACAATTTATTTAAAAATTCAATTATGAGTAGAAAGCAGTACTTCATTGATCAGAAACAATTTGTATATACAGGTTGAGTTTTAACTCAGTTTTCCTACTATTGACGATTCTCAATACAATTTTTAAACAAGTATTTTTTTCTTATGGAAAATACGCGTTAAACTTCATGGGGCTTGCGAAACCTCTAAATATAACTTAAAGAAACGCATTTATTTTGTTGTTTATTCAAACTTATTTGGGGCGATATGCAAGAAAATTCTTTAAAAAATTCTAATGCATTTTTGTACCACCTTAGTGATCAGAAACCGATGCACCCTATCCTATGTACATGAATTATATTTCCAATCTAAATATATTTGGAAAATGCTGTATTTTGGATTGATTCTTTCAAAGCCAAGAAATTATTTAAAAAAAAATTAATTATATTATCACCAGTATAAGGAAAAGGATAAATATCTAACATTTTAAATGCCAAGAATGAGGATATATTGTATTCTATATGGGTCATTCCAAAGTTCTTTTTTTAAATCAGCGTAAAGTGGGAGTAGTCGGGAATTTACTCTTCATAATCTACTACAGCCTACAATTCTTGACCGATTTTGATGTCTTTGTTTAAAATGTTCTGGATTAATTCCTGCAGAACGATATCATACCCGATTTTTTAATTTTACTCTGGAATTCATTATTTAAACAAATAGAACGTAGAAATGGGACATTTTACGAATATTATTTTTTTTCTCCATATCTATCAGAATTATTGCAGATACACTTCAGCTACATAAAAATTCAGTTTAACCCTCCGTTAGACGCAACCCTAAAACTTCCTAGTTTAGACGCAATGTGCCTGACAGGCCACCTGTATTAACTCGAGAAGCACATCAGAAATAATTGTTATAGAAAGTTATCTTAAGGTTTTTGGGGTTGCTGATTACGATTCTGATGTTAAAATTGCAAAATTCAAAACAGTGGATCCAATATGGCGACAATTGAAAGGCAGAATCGCAGAATGAGCGATTTTTTCTAAACTCGCCTGAAACTTGATGTATGGAGGTTTTTGGGGTCGCTCATTACGATTTTGACGTTAGAATTACAAAACTTAAAATGTTGGATCCAATATGGCGACTATTGAAAGGCAGAATCACCGAATTTGCGGTTCTTTTTAATTAAACTAAATATAGTGGTTTTGACGTTAAAAACATTGTCGATCAAATGTGGCGACTATTATAGTCTAAATTCGCGTTTTTTTTCGTTGTTCATAAACACTGTCCGCCATATTACATCCGCCATTATGTTTTTTGTAAAAGTGACGACAAATATGTTATCATCGACTCATGAAGCTGCAGTATGACGATTGTCATCGAAATCGAATAAGTTGTATATACAAGTGTCCGCCATATTGCATTCGCGATTTTGTTTTTTGGTGGAATCGACATCAAATTCGTCATCGGCAACCCAAAAAACCCCTGAGAGTAACATTTCAAGTTTACATTATGAAAGCTTCTCCTTTTGCTAATTTGTTGGCGACTTGGTCCGCTCGGGTGCAAACGCATAAAGGTGGTAGTTGGGCGTACAATTTAAAACATGAATAATACAAACAATAAGATAGCCTCGGAATGGACTGAAACTTTTATTGACGAAATGCATACTCACGGTAAACGTAAAGGTAGAGTTTCAGGCGATGAATGGAAACTGGGTGTTTGGAATGCTAGAGGAGTGAATGATCTTAAGATAAGAGAACTACGAGAAACTATGAACGTAAGGAAACTAGATATTTTATGTGTACCTGAGACGAAGAAAAAGGGTCGCGAATGTAGAAACATAGAAAATGGGGTATTGAAAGGCGGTTTTGAAATCTGGTCAGGAGTAGGTAACGAATCACATGGTAGTCAAGGAGTAGGTTTAATTATGAATGAAAAAGCAAGACAGCATCTCAAAGATCATGATTTTGTAAGTCCCAGATTACTATGGGCTAGAATGAAGATAGGAATCAGAAGATTATTCATAGTAGCGTGCTATGCCCCAGTTGATAGTGACCCAAGGGAAGTCAAAGACGCCTTCTGGGATACTTTAAATGATACAATTAGTACTTGCGATCAAGGTGAAAGGATAATTTTACTAGGAGATATGAACGGATGGGTCGGCGTCCAACGTCAAGATACAGATACAGATAGGGTACTAGGTAAATATGGGGATCCAAAGAAAAATTATAACGGGGAAAAGTTAGTTAGCCTATGTTTAGAAAAGGGCTTATTTGTTACAAATACTTGGTTTCGACACAAAATGATCCACACGTTCACTTGGTGTAAAGGGAATAACCGCAGTATTATAGACTTCGTTATTGCGGATGAAAGACTGAGAGAACTAGTTAAAGATACAAGAGTTATGAGGGGTTCCGAATGCAATACCGATCACTACCTATTAGTCTCAAAAATTAACATAGGGCGGGGATTCAGAAGAAAGAAAACAAAAAAAAAACAAAACAAACGCGAATCAGGATTGAAAATTTACAAAAACCGGAAGTGCGATTAGATTTTCAGAATAAGATAAATGAACGCATAGACCAAGCAATTTGGGAGGGGTTTATAACTGATAAAGATGTAGACGGCGCGTGGACTATGCTGCGGGATATCATTGTTCAAACTGCAATTGAAGTATGTGGTACGGCGGTAGTAGGAAGAAAATCTGGTGATGCGTGGTGGAATGATGAAATTAAGGCAGCCCAACAGGAAAAAAAACAAGCGCACGAGAGAACCTTAAACATCAGAGGTCTTAGCGATGAGGAGAGAAGTAGACTTAAAAATGATTACAGACAAAAAAATAAGAAAGTTAAACGACTAGTCAAGGAAAGCAAAGATAGAATGAGAAGAGAAGAAATTAGAAAACGACTTCCAAGCAACCATGAAAATAATATTCAAAG
>CAKNWT010302868.1:0-10953 GCA_932066315.1 Andricus coriarius | reverse complement strand
ATTTTTCACTCAGAACTCATCTTTGCTGGTGAAAAATTAAATTACTTAACCAAAAGTTGCATTACATTTTTAAAAATTTATTTTGTTTCTTAAAAATTGATCATTTCAGTTAAAAACTAATTTTTTTCGTTGAAAGTTTAACTATTCATTTTTTGGTTGAAAATATAACGTTGTAGGTTGAAAATTCAAATATCTTGTTGAAAATATAATTATTTTGCTGACTATTCTACTATTTTGTTATGGATCCTTGTGGATTGAAAATTCATGGTGTCGATGATTTTTAAGTGTTTTTTCATATTTCAAACTTATCACTTTTGAGGCAGCACTTATAATCATCAGATCCAGTTTTCCTAAGCGACAAAAATGATTATTCAACCTAAATTTTCAACAGAATTAAAACCTCTTTTGTCTTCAAAAAAGCCTTTTTTGAACCACCGTATTGGCAAACTTGAAATAAGTGAAAATAAAAGTATCTACATACTTTAAAGCGCGAGAATTTTAATTTAGTTTATTTCATTTTTTAAAGTGAAAATTGAACTATTATGTTTGATTTTTGATTGTTTTTAGTTGAAAATTTAATTATTCATCTCTTTGTTTGAAAATTCAACAGCTTGTTTGCAATTGTTTCTCTCCCTTGATGATTGAAAAATCTTTTTAGTTGAAAATTAAACTCATGACGAAAATTATTTTTTTTTGGTTAAATTCAACTGCTTCTGATCAAAAAATATTTTTTTTGGGATAACCACTACTTGATTTTTTGTTTAGAACTCTTCTTTTTTGGAATACAAATTTAATTTTGTGAGTTGAAATTTAAACTCTTTTGTTAAACATTAATTTTAGTTAGTTCAGGATTCACCATTCCAAATAAAAATGTATCTCTTTGGTTGAAAAGTGAGCTATTTTGTTCAAAA
This sequence comes from Andricus coriarius, assembly GCA_932066315.1. Taxonomy (NCBI): domain Eukaryota; kingdom Metazoa; phylum Arthropoda; class Insecta; order Hymenoptera; family Cynipidae; genus Andricus; species Andricus coriarius. The sequence goes on along the minus strand of CAKNWT010302868.1, from coordinate 10,042 downwards.
TTCGTCCAATAGTTAGAAATTCTAACATTGTAGTTAAAAATTCATTTCTTTAGTTGAACATGATAAAAAATTTAAAATTGAACCATCCACTTTCAGGTTGATAAATTACGATTTTTAGTTGAAAATTAAACTATATCAGTCAATGATTCATTATTTTAGTTGATTCATAGTTTCATTCATCTTTTTGGTTGAAAATTCAAGTATTCCAATTCAAAATTTTCAATTTTAGTTGAAAATTCAACTTTTTGGTTGAAAATACAACTACTTGGTTGAAAGATAAACTCTTTTGCTAAAAATTCATCTATTTGACCTAAAATTTATCTACTCCAGTTGAAGATTCATCTATTCCCGTAAAAGACACATAATTTTATTTAAAAATTCATCACTTTGGCTGACAATTTGTTGCTTTTTTTTGTAGGAAATTTTTTGATTGAAAATTAATTTTTAACTGAAAATTAAACTATTTGGTTGAAAGTTTGTATTTTTTAGTTGAAAATTCATCTCTTTTCTTGTAAAAACTTATTTTTTGTAGAAAATTATTCTTTATGTTTCAAAATTAACCTTCTTGTCTGAAACTTTATCTTTTTGGTAAAAAATTTAGGTATTCCAGTTCAGTATTTATCATTTTAGTTGAAATTTCATCTTTGAGATAGAACATAAAAACTACTTGGTTGAAAGTTATTCTTTTGTTAAACATGCATCTTTTTTAATCAGAATTCATTTATTTCAGTTAAAGATTCATCATTTCAGTTTAAAATTTGTTGTTTTTTTCTGAAAAATTAATTTATTAACTGAAAATTTAACTATTCAATTTTTAGTTGAAAACTGATATTTTTGAGTTCAAAATTCAACTATTTCGTTGAGAATTCATGTATTTTGTTAAAAAAAGTCTTTTTTGGTAGAAATTTAATCTTTTTGATTTCAAATTCAACTATTTGGTTAAAAATTCTTCTATCTTGTTCAAAATAGAATATTTTTGCTATAAACTTTAGGGATTTGAAACGGTTCAAATTGAATTTAATACAGGACCCACATTAATTTGACCTAAATATGCACAGAGTTTTAAGTATGAGAAGATAAAATGGAAATTTCTTTGAATTATTATTTAAATTCATAGATTAATGTATTTTAATAAAATTCTCTTAATTGTAAAATAATTTTTTCAATTTACTTGAAACTACCGTTTTGCCAATTCCTTTAGTAGATATAGTTACTAATTCATTTAGTCAGTTATTCTTACTCATTGAAATAGTAGATTTTTACTAATTACTAGCAAGCGAATCGGCACTATTTGAATTAGTAGAAAACTACTACGAATTAGTAGTTTTCTACTAATATAGATTTAGGTATTATCATCATTATATATTGATAACGAGCACCTTTTTTGCACAGGGTTTATCATACCATTAAAATTATACAATTTTCTTCGAAGATGGCTCAAATTGAAGGTCTTAAAATGTGAATGTGCACTGAAAAATAAAATTGGCTGGGTCATACTGAAGGTCTTGGAATGTATATCCTCTCTAAAAATATTATATGTTAAAGTGACATTTTCTTGTTATCAGTGGGTAAAAAATTAGAAAAACTAGGAAAATTAATTAATTTAGATCATTATATAATCTTTCTTTCAGCTAGGTTGTCTTTAAAGATTACTGAAATTGAAAGTCTTGGCACGTAGATCTGCATTTGGAAATGAAATTTGCTATGTCATGGCATTTCTTTTTATTATGAGATGGTGAATAATTACAAGAATTTTTTTATATAACTATGCTGGAATCTTTTCTTTTAGTTCGTTTGTCATCAAAGATGGCTGAAATTATAGAACTTATCATGTGTTTTAGTGATTTTTTTTCGTTATCAGTAGATAAATAATTTAAAAGTCAAGACTAAAATTAAAGGCCTTGGCATGCAGGTGTTCTTGACAAACAAATTAAAATGTTATACTAATATTCTTCTGTTATCGGAGATTGAAAAAAGGACAAATAAAGAAATTGTATATTTTAGAGTACTAAATGGCGGATTCTTGACATTTTAATAGCTGTGCGTTGAAAAATAAAAATTTGCTACTATATGTCATTGTATAGTGTTTTTCTTATCGTTGTATAAAATATTAGAAAAATGAGGAAACTTCATGTTTAAAAAAATCACGTCTTGAATTATCATTAAATATAAAATTTGCTTCGCTATAATGATGTTTTTGGTTATCAGTGGGTAAAAAATTAGAAAATTTAAGAAATTCCGTTTTTGCGACCACTATGCTGGATTCCTTTTTGGTGGTTCGATCGTCTTCGAAAATGTTTGAAGTTGAAGGTCTTCGCATATAGATTTGCATTAAAAAATCAAATTTGCTGTATTGGTGTATTGCTTTTTGTTAAAAGTTGTTATAAAGATAGAAATATTCTTCAGTTTATAGCAGAAAAATGACGATTTCTAATAAATATGCAACAGATTGAGCCTCTAAATTTCCCCTCTAACCCTTTTCCAAATTTCAAAATTTAAATCTTGAAAATTTTGATATCTCGAACGTTAAAAATGAAGATGATAATTTATAATGGCTTGATGAACAGAACTACGTTAATGGCCAAAAAATGTTATGTTAGAAAAATTTCTTCTTATTTAAAGATGTACGAAAACATACAATGTTCTTTAATTTTTGGATTTCTTTCTGGCATACTCGTAGAATTGATCCACTGGACATTTGTTCCGCAATTGACTGCAAAAAAACTCAGTTGTTGAAAGTTTAACTATACTTGGTTTTTAGTTTGATTAAAGATAGAAAGCTTAGAAACCGAAAAGAAAGGAAACTTTAAATGATGACTTGAGAACGACAAATGGATAAGGGCCATAAATGAAATTTCACAGGATGAACAAAAAATTTTTTTACGATAGGTTTCCAAATCAAAAATTTTGATAAATTAACAGAAGCATTTCTTCAAGAAATTAAGATGAACGACGTTAAAAAATTAAGTCCGGTTAAATGCTTGTTAAGTACGTGCAATATATGTGTTCCTTGATATGGCAAAATGTTGAAAAGTAAAAAATATTTCTCTATTACATGATGGACAATTTACTTAAAATTATGGAAGCATATAGACATTATGAGAGGGTATCCACTCGCGTTTTACGATTGTTTTCAGGAAGATTTAATAGGGAAAATAAATTCTTTTCCACTATTCAATGTTAATTTCTTCCATTTAGTAGTAAAAATGAAAAAAATCGCTTGGGCCCATTTTGAGAAAACTCTTTTTTTTTTTCTTTTTTTAAAGATGTTCATCAACCTATTTTAATAAAAATAAGTTAGACGTGAAATTTCAGTGATTTAAACCATTCATTTTGGTATCCAAAAAAGAGCTACAGGTGCTGAACATCTTACGAAAACTGAAACCCTTCAATATTTTTGAAAAATGGTGAAAAAAAGTGAAAAAATCAGTTCTTTTGGAAATGGACTTATTCTAGTTTATGCAATGTCCCAAACACTTCAGCAAGAATTGAAGTGCTTAAAATTTTCTGCAAAATCAAAAAAAAAATCGAATGTATCTCTAAAAGTTTGGGAGCTATGGTCCTAAGAAGTCGATTTTAAGCGAATAATTTAAATGAAAAAAAAATATATATATATATATATTAATAGTTTTGGGGAAATAACTCATTCTCTATGGATATTTGGTGAAAATTGCCGAATAATTAATCGAAGAAGACTTAATTTTGATCAGATTAAAATTTCTCGTTTTTCAAAAGAACTCGTTGCCTCAGCGTTTTAGGTGAAATTTGCCAGTAAGTTATTCAAAAAAAACTTAATTTTGAGTAGATCTCAAGAGAAACAATGCTCTAGCTGTAATAGAACCGAAATTATGGCCTTCCGAATATGGCCCTTTTTATGAAATTTTGTTCAACATCACTTTTTAAAATAAAATTTATCATTTTCAAAAAGAACTTATTTCTCGAGCAATTCAGGAGAAAGTTGCCACAGATAGGTTAAGAAGGACCTAATTTTCAGCAAATCTAAAAAAAAATAATGCTGTAGCTCTAGTCGCAACGAAATTATGGCCTTCTGAATATGATCTTTTTGTAATGAAACCATGTAATTCATCCTTTTGTTAACAAATAATGCTAGAGGATTATTTTTTTTAGATTTGCTAAAAATTAGGTCCTCCTTAACCTATCTATTGACAAATTTTTCCTTAATTGCTCGGGAAATGATTTCTTTTTGAAAATTATACATTTTATTTAAAAAATTGATGTTGAACAAAATTTAATAAAGAAGGGCCATATTCAGAAGGCCATAATTTTGGTTCTATTACAACTAGAGCATTGTTTTTCTTTGGATCTACTAAAAATTAAGTCTTTTTTAAATAACATACTGGCAACTTTCACCTAAAACGCTGAGGCAATGAGTTCTTTTGAAAAACGAAAAATTTTATTTATAAACTTGATGTTAAACAACATTTCTTAAAAAAGAGCCATATTCAAAAGGCCATTATTTTGGCTCTATTAGAGCAAAAACAATGTTTTTTTAGATCTACTTAAAATTAAGTCTTCTTCAATTAATTATTGGGAAATTTTTACCAAATATCCATAGAAAATAAGCTATTTTCCCAAAACTATATATATATATTTTTTTCATTCAAATTATTCGCTTAAAATCGAATTCTTAGGACCATAACTCCCAAAATTTTAGAGATAGAACATTCGATTTTTTTCATTTTCGGAAAATTTTAAGCAGTTTCATTCTTGTTAAGGTGTTTGGGACATAGGATGAAGTAGAATAAGGAAATTGTCAAGAAACTGATTTTTTTCCACTTTTTTCACAATTTTTCAAAAATATTGAAGGGTTTCAATTCTCGTAAGATGTTCAGCACCTGTAGCCCTTTTTTGGATGCTAAACTAAATTGTTTGAGCCAATGAAACTCCACGTTTAACTTATTTTCATTAAAATATGTTGATTAACCTCTTTACAAAAAGAAAAAAAAAAGAGTTTTCTCAAAAAGGGCCTGAGCGATTTTTTTCTTTTGGACTCAAAATGATCTGGGGCATCCCAAAAGTGTATTCAGAAAAAAACCGGCATATGCAAGCCCTTTTGGGTTGAAGTCAGTAGAGGCATAACGTGTTTGCTTATCTTGAAAAAGCCTTTGATAAGGTGGATAGAATTAAGCTTTGGGAAGTTCTAAAAGAGTATGGAGTCACTGGTTGGCTCCTAAAAGCAATAAGGTTATCGGCTGTGTATGACCTATTACCAGAAGTGAAAATGTAACAAATAAAGCCAAAGTTGCAATATACAGGGTGTCCCAGTACTCAAGGTACATTTTTATATTTTTGAATTCCTCATAAAAAATGGAGTTGAAAATAATAATAAAAATTTGTGGTAAAGTTAATAATTAATGAGTAAATAACAATTAAAGATTAAGCAATAGGAAGCATGCTTTAGATGAACGACAGTCCATGTGTCACTGATGAGGGTGTTTGCGCAAAAGAGTAATTTTAAATTTGCAGGAGGTTGTGAATATCAATGGTGCAACTTCACACGCCAACTGAGAGACGAGATTATCAGAAAATATCTTTTTTTTAGAATACACGTTGAATTATTTTAACTTTCTTCGAGTATTTATAATTATGTATAATTCAAACGAATTCTTAGAATTGTCTTGTGCTCCTTTGAATGCTTTGCAATCATGTTGAAACCTTTACAGTACACCTTAAATTATTTTGAATTCCTCCAAGTCTTCTGTATTCTCTGAATTTCAAATTCTCTGAAAACTGTTGAATTCTACGAATTCTTTTGTATTCTCTAAATTAATTTGAAACTCTTCTAAATCCTCTATTTTCCTCTTAATTCTTTGAATTCTTCTGAATTCCACCGCTATTCTCTAAATTCTTCCGAATTCTCTGAATCCTTCTCAATTGTCTGAATTCTTTTAAATTCTCTGAAACCTTTTGAATTCTTTTGTATTCTCTAAATTCTTTTGAAATGTTTTTTTTTTAATTCCGTGAATTCTTTTGAAGTTTGTGAATTCATTTGCACTCTGTGCTTTCTTCCGAATTTTCTAAATTCTTCCCAATTCTTTGAATTCTTCTTAATTGTAAGAATTCTTCCACTATTCTTTGATTTCTTACGGATTCTCTGAATTCTTCCAAATTCTTTAAATTCCCTAATTAATTCTGAATTCTCTGAATTGTTTAAAAATTTTCTGAACTCTCTAAACTGTTTTGAACTTGTTGAATTCACGATATCACTGAATTTTTTAAATATTTTTTAATTATCTTAAAATCATTAGAATACACGTTGAAGTATTTTAACTTTGTTTGAATATTTTTAATCCTATAGATTTTAAACGAATTCTTCAAAATTAAATTTTTTTTAATTCTCTTGAAATCTTTACCATACGCCACGAATAATTTATCTAACTTTCTCCAAGTCTTTTGTATTCTTTGAACTCTCCTGAATTATTCTGAACTCTTCTATAAATTTTGAAATGTCTGAATTCTTTCCAATTCTCTGAAATATTCAGAATTCTATGAATTCTTTTGTATTGTCTTTTTTTTATTTATCTGAATATTATTTGAAATTTTCTGAATTATTTGAACTGTTCTGAGTTTTTTAATTCTGACGAGACCACTTCCACCATTTCTACAATTTCTACAGTACATTCGTATTATCTGAATTCTCCTGAATTCTTTTGAATTCTCTAAAATATTTTGTATTCAAATAGTCTTCTGTATTCTTTTTGAGTTGTCTACATTCTTTCGATATATTTAGAATACGCATTGAATTATTTTGAATTCCTTCAAGTGTTTTGAATTCTCTAGAATTATTCAGGATTCAAAATATTCGAAGAAAGTTAAAGTAATTCAGCGTGTATTCTAAAGATTTCAAGTGAATTAAAAATATACAAAAGAAGGAGTTCAAACTCACTCAAGGTGTATTCGAAAGATTTCAAGATAATTAAAAAACAATTTAAAAATATTCAGTGATATCGTGAGAATTTGACGAATTCAGAGTAGTTTAAAGAGTTGATTAAATTTCCAAGAAATACAAAGAATTTAGAGAACTTTGAAGAATTCAGAGAATTCCGTCGAATTCACAGATTTAAAAAGAATTCACAGAATTCAAAGTAAATTTAGATAATTTTAAAAACTTTAGATAATACAAAGGAATTTATAGAATTTAAATATGTCATAGAATTCAAAAGAATTCAGACAATTAAAAAATTAGCAGAGAATTCATAATAATTCAGGATAGTTCATAGAATACAAAAGACTCGCAGTAGTTAAGATGAACTCATGGTGTTTTATGAAGATTGCAAGAGAATTAGGAAAAAAATTTTTTAATTTCTGTAGAATTCGTGTGAATTCTACAGAATCAAAAATATTCAAAGAAAGTTAAAATAATTCAACGTGTATTCTAATGATTTCAAGATAATTAAAAAACATTTAAAAAATTCAGTGATATCGTGAATTCAACAAGTTCAAAACAGTTTAAAGAGTTCAGAAAATTTTAAAACAATTCAGAGAATTCAAGGAATTTGAAAGAATTCAGAGAATTCGGAAGAATTCAGAGAATAGCGGAAGAATTCATAGAATTAAAAAGAATTTAGAAAATTCGGAACAATTGGCAGTGCAAAAGAATTCAAAAACATTAAAAGAATTTACAGAATTTAAAAAAATACATAGAATTTCAAAAGAATTGAGAGTATACAAAAAAATTCATAGAATTCAAAAGATTTAAGAGAATTTGAAAGAGTTCAGAGAATTCAATGAATTCAGACATTTGAGAAGAATTCAGAAAATTCAGAAGAATTCAGAGAATTGAGTAGATTTCACAGAATACAAAAGACTTGGAGAAATTCAAAATGATTTATGGTGTACTGTAAAGGTTTCAAGATAATTGCAAAAAACTTCAAAAGAATTCAAAGGACCACAAGTGCATTCTAAGAATTCGTTTGAATTCTACAGAATTAGAAATACTCGAAAGAAGGTAAAATAATTCAACGTGTGTTCTAAAGGAAAAGATATTTTCTGAGAATCTCGTCTCTCAGTTGCCGTGTGAAGTTGCACCATTGATATTCACAAACTCCTGCAAATTTAAAATTACGTTTTGCGCACACACCCTCATCAGTGACATATGGACTGCCGTTCATCTAACGCATGCTTCCGATTGGTTAATTTTTAATTGTTAAATATTCATTAATTATTAACTTTACCACAAATTTTTATTATTATTTTCAACTCCATTTTTTATGAGGAATTCAAAAATATAGAAATGTACCTTGAGTACTCGGACTCCCTGTATAATTCTGTACTTGCACTTACTGTGCTGCACAGTCGAGAACTGGACATACCAAAAAAAGGATGAGAATAAAGTGAACACGGTTGGCGAGAAATTTCTGCTGAATATGTGCGGTAAAACGCTAATGGGCAAAGTCAGTAATAAGAGGATTCTCAAAGAAAATAATCTAAAGGAAACGCTGTTTGATAAGAGTGAAAGAAATTTGTTAAGATACTCCGGTCACGTTGAGAGAACTACTTACGAAACAAGTTTATTAGGTACAGTGAATGGTAGCGTACCCAGAGGCAGACCGAGAAAAGAATGGTGGGAATGTGTGAATGAGGTTCAAAAAAGCAAAGCCATAAGGAGCCATAGAAACACAAGATCTTGCATGAAAAGATGTATGGATATAAAGGAAGCTAAAGTTGTATGTCAGGATAGGAAAATGTGGAGAAAAATAGTATATAAGAAATGTGTTATAAGGAGTGCCAACGAAGTGAAAGACACCTGAAACGAACGGTGTTGTATACTAATAATCCCTCGTGTAGAGCTTTGCTAAGTATATGTGATTGGAGTGAAGAGTATGAATCTATCTGGGATTATCAGTCAGTTTTCATATTTTTGTGTAATCAATGACCTATGATGATCTTGTAGAGCTCTTCGCCTGGGATGATTGCTGGATAGATTGGGCTGTGTCGGAGCGGTGTTTTAGAACGAAAGTGTTGCCGAAATAAGCAGCAAGAGACTTGCAGAGAACTTGCAAAATATTCAAAACACATCACAATATAGTTATGGACTTTGTTTACTACCCCGCTCAATGTCAGTTTGATTTAAATAAAGATATTACTATTTCCTCTAGGGAATCAGTTTCATCACAGTTGTATGGTATCTTGGAGTTGATAGGTGGAGAAGGAAGTAGTGCCGGGTGAGGTGAAATCCCAGTGTGAAATCTTGGAACATCAAACTCGTCGTCCAGTTTGGATGTTTCCGGTGTACCGGCATTCTGATGCCAGGCTGTCTTGGTTATTCCGGAAACGTTCTCTTCGAGGTCGAATCCCCAACTCCTTTCGTACTTGTACGTTAAAGTAGGGCATTACAATGCGATCTGTGTTACTCGTGGAACGAGAAGAAGATGGGGGGGGGGGGGAGAGAGATGCCCCTATAAATATTTATATAAGAAGTACAGTTTTGTCGGAACAGTTTGTCGTATCTGGATCTTTTCTGGACGCCAAAGATAGTTACCCCTTCCACCACGTATATGCACATGTTCAATTTTATTCACATACGTACATTTTTATTGTGGAACATGAGAGGGAAGAGGTACTTTTGAGTGCCACGAAATCAGCACAATGAAAGCGGTTTTACGCTAGGGTATAATTCATGGTCTGGCTATGTGCCCACCAAATCGAAAATTGTTATTGTAAAGAGGAACAAAATTGTTCTCGAAAGATCTGTTATGAATAATAAAAAAAACTTATGTAATTTGTGTTAAGAGTCGTCCATAAAGCACGTTACCAATTTGAGGGAGAGTGATCGAGCCAAGAACTACGAATGTTAAAATGGGGGGGGGTGGTCAGTGGAAGTACCGTTAGAACTGAATTAACCCTTAGTACGTTTTCTGATAATAAATTTGAACAAAGTTTGCTTAACTCTTTCCCCTATTTCCATCATTTCCACTTTTCTCTATAATTATTATTTTTTCCCCGTTTTCATAAACATTCCTTTATTTCTCGTTTTTTTGGCTTAACTGTGAACCGAATAAATAGAATCCAATACGAAAAT
>CAKNWT010302864.1:0-11273 GCA_932066315.1 Andricus coriarius | reverse complement strand
TGTTACAGATCAGAACCCTACTGAACAATGCTCGCCATTGGAGATGTCGAACTTCTGAGGAGTCCACCATCATTAATAGCATGCATCGGCAGTGTTGAGGGGAGTGTGTTTGCTGCTGAGCGAGATAAAGTTGCCCCCGGAATTCTGCGTGGCCGGACACGGCTGCCAAGGAACCATATTTCGCTGATGACCATTTTGGTGGTGCCACCTGCGGTTGGTTTTGCGCCGTGAGCCTCGTTGTCCAGAGGAACTGGATTCGCATCGACGCACATCCAGAATTCGCTGTGCTAAGACCTATCGACGTGCTCTGGGGCGCTGACATTTGCGGCTCACTGCTTCTGGATGGATTTTGTCACGGATATCCGGTAGTTCGATTCGAAAAAGTGTTCCTGTTGATTATCAGGCGCGAGTGGTGAGGTTTCTGCCATTAAACTTCGAGATTCAATGATTAGGCTGTTTGAGGTCTGGATAGGTGCATCTGGGGAAGTGGGGTTCCGACTGCTTCCCCCTCTTAAATATGATTTCTGAGTGCGATGACCTGCGTAAGGATGGACCCCGATCACTAGGAGGGATATAAGAATATTGACGTGGATAGATAAAGGATAGGATGAGATAGAGAAAAGTAGATTGGAAAAGATGTGAATTCATATAGAAAAATAGATAGAAAAAAATTGACGTTGATATATGTATGATAAAATGAGATAGAGAAGAGGAGATTGAAAAGGATAGATGAAAATTTGGATTAATTCACAAATGAAATAATATTGACGTGGACAGATACAGGCTAGGAAAGATAGAAAAGAGGGTTTTGAAAATAATAGACGTGAATACAGATTGAAAAATAGATCGAAAAAGTTTGACGTTGATAAATGAAGGATAGGATGAGATAAAGAAGAGGGTATTGAAAAAGATAGGCGAGAATTCGGATTGAAAATTAGATAGAACAAGATAGACGTTGATAGATGTATGATACAATGAGATAGGGAAGAGGAGATTCAAAGAGAGAGATGGAAATTTAGATTGATTCAGAGATATAAAAATATTGACGTGGATAGATAAAGGATAGGACGAGATAGAGAAGAGGGTATTTTAAAAACATAGACGTGAATTCAGATTGAAAAAAAGATAGAAAAAGATTGACGTTCATAAACGCAGAAGCGGATGAAGTAATGAAAAAGAGATCTAAAAAGATAGACGGGAATTTAGATTCGGGACTATAAGTAGAGGCCTGGCAAACCGTTTTCTTCCAAGTTCGACACAGTTGTCGAATGTGAGGTATGGAAATTAATTTCAAGTATGTAGGTATAGAAGCATGGACGTCACCTTGTCTTTCTGATATGTGGTCAACGTTAAATTAATTTTTTAAATGAATTTTTTAATTTTTTGATGGACTCCCCAATTTCGAGGGATAGAAAAATATAAGAGTCTTCGGTCACGAAGGATGGAGGAAGAGATTGAAAACGATTGAAATTCGTAATAGATAGAGCACAGTTGAGCACGGATTTGACACGTGACAGTTGGGAGAGTACCACCTGTGCACGTCGACTTTTAGACGTGGGCAGATGGTACCCAACTAACGGTTCACGTGCATGGCTGGGATACTCCCAACTGTGCACGTCGAAATTTAGACGTGCACAGATGGTACCCTAGCAACAGTTCAGGTGAACAGATGAGAGACTCCCAACTGTGCACGTCGAAATGTAGACGTGCACATATGGCCAGTGCACAGTTGTACCAGTTGCCACCGACGTGCACAGTTGCTCCGTGTACAGTTGTACCCTTGCCTTTTACAGGCGTACCAATTGCATTTTTGTCCGAAATTCCACAGAATGCACGTTATACTCAAAGAAATTCTTCTCATTTCAATCATTTTGAATTCGCACAAATTTGAAGGCATTAAACTGACGTCATGGCAATGCTATTAAGAAAATTTGCATTAATGCCATTTAATGCGGTTTGGTAACCCACCAATGCCAATGCCTTTCACGGAACAAAGAATCGTTCAGGACCAATGCCATTTGACGCTGCTCGAAGTTCAATCGACGTTTTAATTCATATCAATTCTAAATATATTTCACAGAAACACATTGGAGTGGTGTCCGAGCGGACAGCAGTTAGTGTTCATGGCGAAGATGGCCTCCCAGTAAAAAGAAACTAATTGGGGTGAATACAAAGTTTTGAATTCGCCCGAATTCCGCTTTTTGATTCGTTTAAACGAATTGAGCCAGCGCAAATTGAATGCATTGCAATTCGTTTTAATTCGCGGTCAAGGTCATTTCGAAAAAAAATTAATAAAAATTGCAGGCCTCGAACTCGAACCAGCGATCCCAAGTGTATAAGTCCAGAGGGCGACCACTGAGCTACGGGACACATTGGTATTTATTCACAACGGACCCTTTATGCCCAGCGCGTTGGTTATAGCTTAAGAATTCGATTGAATAGGCCAGCCTTTAACTGTATTCACGCTGACGAATTCAGGCGAATTGCAGCTTGCCTTTAAATCTCGCGAATCAAAACGAATTGGCTGGCACTGAAATGAATTCGTGCTGACACATTCAAATGAATTAGTTCCCCTACAAATTGTTCGCCCAAATTGGGCGAATAGTAGATTTGAAGATTAAATTACTTATTTCAAAATTTGCAAGAATTCACGACTTGCTCCAATTCGAGATTGCCGCAAAACGAGATTCGCGGGGGCTCTAAGAAATTAATCTCAATTCGCCTCAATTAGTTACTTTTTACTGGGCTGTCAAGAGTCAAGACGGCAAGATTCTTAAACTGTTTTGAAGAATGTTCTGTGACAAAACTTGTTTACATGAGTGAATCTGTATTGTACTTCTGGGCTTTCTGTTTGTGTGTTACAAGTTTTGTGTTCCGTATTTATTTTAATTAATACCACTATTGTGAAAAAACTACTTAATGCCAAATGTTTGATTGCCTTCCGTGAAACTTACGTCACAAGAAAACCCGGTAAGAAGGCTTGAATAGAATAGGATTGAAAATTTCAATTCATGTTAATACCTGATTTTTCCTTCGTTCTCTTAAAACAGAAACAGTACTTAGAAAGAAGCAACTGCTATACGTTTCAATACAGTTTGAAAAATATAATTTTTTCCCTATCTAATACTAAAAGCAGTAAAAAGACAAGGTAAAATTCAAAAAATAATTAATCAATTAATTAATTAGAAGAAATTAATAATTAATTATTAAAGTTAATTAATGTTTTCAGAATACATAAATTCTTTTTGGTGTCTTGGTATCACAAATCCTATTTCATTAAATTCAGTTATACCATTTGGAATTGAGGGTAATACGTTTCATATAAACTCAATTCAGTTTTCTTGAATTGAAGTCACAACATCTCTCCGCAATGTAAACTTGAATTCACTGTGATAGACGCTTCCTAACTTGAATTCAAAAAGCGGTAATTCAGAAAATTCAATGTACACATTTCGCGAATGAATTAAACTGAATTGAACACACTTCATATCTAACCTTCTTTTTCGAATAGGAAGGCCTTCTTACCGGGAATGAATTCCCAGTACAATAAAGAAGATCAATCTCAGTAAGTACTTTGTAGTAGAATGACTTCTTCAATACATAAAATGCACTCTTGAATAAAAATATCATGCTTAAATAATAAAATAATTACGCAAAAATTTCGAATCGAAAAATAAAACTTGTTTTCTCAATTCTTTACGACTCTTTCAGACTTTATTAATACGGTTAGGATTTATAATGCTACGTTTTGATAGCGGACCGCTATCCTCATCAGGCGATTCTCTAGTTGTTAGTTACAATTTTGGAGTCGAAGAGGATTAAAAACATGTAGGATGCGAAATTAGTCAATATTTTTTTTAAATTCGAATGTCAGTGTTGGAACTTAATTTGGAGGTTAGGATGAGTTTCAATAGCATTATGTGCTTTCGATGTCTAGTTACGGTTTTCTTCATTTTTTATATTGTTTTTTATTATGTAAAGTGATAGTATTGAAAATTTAAAAACAAGCACTGTAACTATTTAATTTGGTAAGTTGAATTTTGAAAAAAAATTTCGCCTTAGCGAGGTGCAAGCGACTTGCGCTCAAAACTTTCCAGCACTTTCAATAAAAACAATATAAAAAAATATACCCGCTGCGCGGGCACACCCTCTTTGCGCGCTGCGCGCGCGGCTCGCAAGTTTGAACGCGCCTAGGGCGCGCGACTGTTGGTTCTCGCGCTTCGCGCTCGAGAATATATTCATCTCGCGCTACGCGCTCGGTCTTTGTATTTTCCACACATTTGTGCACAGACCTTTTAAAATTAAAGGTCAAAGCGTTAACAACTGTAATTTGATGATTGTGAATTCTCTTTTGTTAAAGATCCTTCGGCCTCAACGAACACATTCTTATCACGCATCTCGTGCTTCGCACTCGATTTGGTCAAAAATGTGAACTTTTCTGCATTATGTTCAACACTATTATATCTAATGTATATTATATTTAGTTTTGTACCTCGAGCTGGTACTGCTTATTCAGATATTGCAAAATAATGTACAATTTTCATTTTTCATGATGACATTAATATTTTCTCCTTACTTTGCACTAATTTTTATTCTCAGCTGCCCTGAAAATGCGCCCAGTTTGAGCGCGCAAATCAAAAACTGTGTTACAAACACCTCATAAACTACAATCATAAAGTGAAATTAAACATGTTTTTTCAATTTGAGTTTAAAAAGGGTTCTCAAATCACCTGCCTTGACGATTACATTCTCATTGCGATACTAGCGCTTCGTGCTCAAGAAGTAGGTTATACAGATGATTGCTTTTGAAAAAATGTACTTTTTTTATTTTGAATGTTGTTTTCACGAATAAAACAAAAACTACGAATACGGTTTTGTGGGGATAGATGTAGAGGCTAGACAGGTGAATGATGACAGGTTGGTGTCGTCACTTTCTACCAATTAGCGATCTAGCATCATTTCAATGCGTTTCATTGCGCTTCTACGAATTACGAAGCACTCAGACAAAGATGCAATGAAAACCCATTGAAACATTTCAATAAGTTCTAATCAACTTCTTCTTACCGGGAGCGCAGATAACTTTATTATTATTTTTTTCCTTTAAAATTGTCCTCAGGTGAACCCGGCTTTTCATTATCAACCACGGACTACGTCAAGCGCCTGTTGAAATGAGGATGTTATGAATTTAGTACGCTGTTCGAAATCTCATGCGACGGTGTTGTATTTATTACAAAATTTGGGTTATCGTGTAGTATGGAGTTCATCTTCTACCGCTGTATTTCTTACACAGCGACCGAGATTGTTGAAGGTAACATACTAATGTCTCTGGAGACTCTGGAGACTTTTTTTAGAGCTGCCATCTGTCACTCCATAGGTTTTCAGTCGCCTACTTCCTAGTGGTCTTGAAAGTTTCTTACAATGTGACAGGTGTTTAGTAAAACCACTTTTTGAGCTGCTGCCAGTATCCTACTGACTCCTAGACGTTCGAGATGTTCAGTGCATTTTGCGTGCACATTGACTGTGGCCGAAATTACAGTAGGATGAATAGATGTATGTTTCACATTCCTCCATATTGGCTTTACTTCATGCCTTAGCTCGCTACACTAATGGATCTTGGCTGTATAGGTGGCCTGCAAATTCCTGTTAGGTGGACAAGCAATTTTGATGATATATAATCTTCCAGCTATTTTCAAATGCATCACGATGTCGCTTCGGTTCGATTGGCTCGGATATAATGATCCGTCTGGATACAAGCATGTCAATATAAGATGTAATCTTGGATTTCTAAAACGATCACTGGTATGTATCTATAGAAAGGCACCCATTCTGTTAAGAGTTCTTGGTTCAGTGCAAGTTTTTGATGTATAATGCCCGCCATATCATTATATCTGGGCCTGTATTCTCTTCGAGCCATTACGCGACAACCATCAATAATGTGCCCGTCTTTAGCCAAATACTGGATTCCTCAATATCCACTTCACGTTCATCTAACGTTTTGGGGTGCTCGCCGTGGATGGTTTTTTTTTTCATTGCGTTTCTAATTACTCTATGTTTTCTGTCCTGATATTCAATGACACCTCTGAGGACTAATTCAAGGACGAGTAATCGAGGTCTGCTTTATAGATAGCGCTGTAAAGCACAACATCTCGCTTCCTGTTAAAATAATCTCGCAACTGTATAACTTGTGACTTAAACAGTTTCTTGACATTTAAAATGGCCCTGTCCTCTGTCGTGGTAGAACTACCCTTTTAATCGCCGAATTACTGTGGTGCATTCGGTGCTTCGTCATTGCGACGCGTCTGGTTCAGTTTGACCTTTCAAAGTCGGTTTTCGACCGTTTAATATGCCAAGGACAGTGATGGCTTAGATGTTGATTGCCCTGATGTTGTTTTCCGAGTTGAGAGAACTCTTCACTGATAGAAATAATAATGTCGATTTAACCATATGATCGTTGGTTGAAAAATTACGAGTATATTTATAATATAATACGTGTACTTCAATGATGAAGAGTAGGAAATGCACTTACTGAAATATGGTAAATACAAGTTACTTATATTTGTGGTACAAAAATGTAATATTTGTGTTGCTATTGTATGAAATGTGTAATTCTATTAAACATTTGCTTGAGGGAACTATCTCTGAAATGTTGTCGTTTAGCAATACCCTTTGTATGACTGATTTAACCGACTCGCTTTGTTTAGTTTACAACAGACGCATCTTGATCGCGCCTGCGCGTCTACTTTCGTAAGCAACAAGAATCGGATGGCCAAAACAGACATACTGTATGGCTGTATCTATACCAGCAATAAAATAGAGTTAATTTAACCATAAATATTGTTGTACCACTTATTCATTTCTATCAGTGTTCAGAACCGGTCTGAGTCTTATAGTAAAGGCTGTTACTAGGCTGTTCTTAACTATCGTATGCTGAATACCCTTAGATTCAAGAATACCCAGACATTTATATGACTGGCCCTCAGCCATTGCCTCGATGATTTTTTCGTTCTTGTTCTCTAGCTCTGTGGTCTCTACTCCTCTTCTGATTAAATACACTGTTCTGCATTTATCTAGTACGAACACCATGTACATATCATTGGAAAACTGCTTCGTGACATCGATCACTTGCTGCAGATTCTGGTTTGAACGAGCGTATATCTTCAGGTCATCCATGCATAGAAGATGGGTCTGTTGATGACCATCCTCGTCCATGACCAAAGTACTTGATTCTTCTGCCCTAAAGCACCATCGCACGACTTAGAAAGTCGAAGATGGGTGGGTAGACGTCAAATTTTGACATTTCAAGCAGATAGTCATGTGGTATGGAAGGAAACACTTGCTTGTAGTCAATTTCATTCTCGTCGCAGTTAGAATATACTTTATCTGCAGTTACAACTGCAAGGTATTTATAAATTTTTGTAAGACAGGCCGAAATTATTGGTCGCAATTCAGATCGATTTTGAGAGTTTTTGAGCGTATGATCTTCTGAAAATACCTTGCCAACGCAGGATGCACACTCGTCAGGTACTTGTACCAGAAATTGTCCACCATGCCCGGACTTGGGGCTTTCCAGTAATTTGCCCTTTTTAAAACCGTCGAAACATCTGAATCTGTGATGATACTAAGCTCCATTTCAGGGTTATTGCTTGCTCTTTCTTTCTCTAGTTGGAACATCGCAGCGCCTAAATTGGTTGTTTGTTTTTTCCCAAAAACCCAATCAGTAGTCAGTCATGTCTTCCAATTGAGGGACTTAGGCGTTATGCTGCTTATGTTACTTTACACTCAGTTCACAGTAGAACGCATTTCATCTACATGTGAGGTTCGATTTTGCGGCCTTCTTGCACTACGATTATTGTACCGACGAAGTCCAGCAGTAAGAACATCAAGTCTCAGCCTTTGGAAGTCTATAATCTCTTCTAATATTGTTGGGGTCAATGCCTTAATGTTCCGTGGGTGGATGATTTAAGCACTATAGTGTATCAGCTTTATAGTTCTATTTTCTTTGTTATATTGAGTCAATCGGCACAATTTGTTCTTCACTTTGCTGACATCCATATTTAGTTTGATTTGCTATTGTGGATCTCGTTACTTTCCTGGGGCAAGGACCTCTTACGCAGTTAGTGTTGGCTAAAATGCATAGATAAGACCTTCTTGTTTGGGTGTTCTATTAGTGCATGCAGATCGTTTGTGATGTACATTTTTGGTGGAGAATGCCTTTATGTTGGTTATAAATCTCTGAACTCTAGTAAAGCATGACCAAAATTGCTTTCAAGGTACTGCAGTTTTTCTGGGATTTCTCTGTTTACATCCACAGAAACGTTGTTGTCCGGAGGTGGTTCTAGTGGATCCGGTACTTGATTTTCATTATCCCTAGCACCTATACCTCCAGCTTCAATCATGTCTTCGTTATCCAAACCTTCCAGAAGGACTTCCTCAACAGTAGGCTAATGCTCCACTGCCATTTTGATGGCAGCTATTCCAACAGCCAAAAGAAATCTGTTTACAGACGGACATCCAGAATGTCTCTGCACCCCACCCTGGGCTGAGAGACCCGGTTTTTTGCCAAAAGTCAAGTTTCGAATTTGAAAAGAAGAAGTAGTTCACTATAATCAAGCACAGTTAAAGCACCCTTAACCGAAATTATACGCTGATTAATTTAATTTTAGATATATTGACAGTAATTCAAAGATAAAAAATAAGTGTGAATTATGAGTGCATTCGTTTCTCAAAAAATTCAATTATTATTATGTAAATAACTTATTTCTGAAGTGATTTTTATTTTTATTTATTCAGGATATTGTAAAAATAAATGAAATAATAAATCATTAAGGAATACCAACTTTCGATGATCTATAACGACATAGTTGGTAACTGATACCTACACTTTTTTAGCAACGAAACGACTTCTGACTTTGACTGCTCAAAACTTTCATCTCGTATTAAATAATTTTTTACGTCAATATGTTCCATTCAGTATATACTTTAATGTGGGTATGCACAATTTTACACCAATTCATATTAACGTGACTGTATCACTTGTAAATAGGCTTGCACAATGAGCGCCGAGTCTAACCGCGACCAGACTAACAAACAAGCGCCAATACCTGTACTACTTTGAAGTCAGATTCGACCAACTTTTAATTTTCAACCCAAAATCATCTTCAATTCAGTTTATTTTCTATCTGTGAGCTTTCTTTTAAAAGGGGCTCACGCAGAAAGTACACCAAAAATTATTTTCTAACCAAACTGCGAAATTATATGTGAGAAGCAAGGGGACTCACGCTGACAGCACCCCAAAAAATTATTTTCTAACCAAATTTCGAAATTATATATGAGAGGCAAAGGTACTCACGCAGAAAGCACCCCAAAAATAATTTTCCAACTGAAGTGCGAAATTATAGGTGAGAGGTAAGGGGGCTCACGCAGAAAGCAATCAACAAAAATAATTTTCTAACTTAATTTATTAATTAAGAGTTTCTTCGTTGTTTCGTTGACAAAACAAAAAAATGTAAAAACACTTGAATTAAAAAGAGATTTATAGGGTCCATTAATATTACAGTACAGCCCTGTAAATTGAAAAGTGAAATTATTATTGATTTTACGCTAACACAAACATTATAAATGATTCTAGTAAACTTTCTACATCATATGAATTTCAAAGTAAAATTAACAACATTTACCGGGGCCCACGATCCTGGTGATACAGCCCTGGTTATTATAAATCATTAAATTGTTATCAATATATTAATATTAAAAGTGAACTCCAAAAAAGGGAAGTTTTATGATTTACTTTTCTGACTTTTGGCTTCGAAGTCGGGTCTCTCAACCTACTTTGGTACGCCGTTTTGGAATCACAATTTTTTCAAATTATGTCTTTAAATTCGGAATCAGCGCCTTTGAAAACCCATAGACAACACGTTTCGAATAAATCTAATTTTTTTTGAAAGACACGTCCACCTTATTAGATTTGCCATATTGTTTTTTGAAATTTTAACTTCAAATTTGGAATCAAAGACCCTAAAAACTATATAGAGCTATAATTAAAATTAATTTTAGTACGTTTTAATGGATTTTTCGGCTCTTCGCCAAAAAATCGTGTCTCCCAGCCCACTGTGTAGCCAGAGCAACGTGGTAGGACTATTCTCTCAATTGTCGAACTTCTGTGATGCATTCGGTGCTTTGTCATTGCCACACACATGATTCTGCATATATTTTCTAGGTCGATGTTTGACCATTTGATGAGCCCAAAAGAGTACGTGAGAAGCTGGATCGCGTATAGGTGTCGATTTCATCCTGAGTCTGGGTTGCAACATATCCTCCTGTTCCTGTTGTTCAATTGCTTCAACAGCCTCAACCTTAAATCTTATTCGGTTGATATGCCTCTTACAAGGGAAGGTCTTCAGGTGTTCAGCGCCCGGAGGGTTATAACCGGTCGAAAAAGATTCCTTGAGGTACCCACAACAAAGTTCAACCCATTTTAGCCCCTACCTTTTTAATATTTTTGCAACCCAACTCTTGAAAGTTTTGAATTTTAACCATATTTATGCGGTAAATTCTATGACAACACAGGCCTGCAAATAATGCGGTCATGTCAGTTGTTGGATAGCGGAGGGTCATTCCCGAAGTAATTTTTTGCGTACAATCCGAATCCGGAGTCCAAATTGGCCCGTCACGACAGAATATTAAGATATTTGCGGTTATGCACCCAAAAAATGGCGTTTCTGGCTACTTTTCAGGTTATATACAGAATGCACAACATATTCTTGGTCTATCTCTTTAGTTACATTATTTATTGTAAGTACTACTCTTACACTTCAATTTAGGAGTTGCGGAGTGCAATTACGATTAAGTTACGCTAATTTGAAGTTACGAGATATTCTCAATATGGTGGATTCAAAATTGCGAATACAAATTTGCAATAATCATACAAAATAATGAAAAATGCTTTTAGTTTATACTATATAATAGTTTATATTAATATATTAATATTATATAGTAATGTATATTTATATAATAGTTTATATTAATTATCTTATTGATACTAAATCAAATCTTTGTAACTATTGAGATTAAACAGTATTGAATTTTGCCCCGTCTCACTTTGGAATTCTTTTAGAAATACATTTTTTTAGAGTTAAACATTTATTTTAATTTTGCCCCTTTCAATTATTATAAAAATTTTACATTTCTGAAGCAAAAGAAAATCATCTGTATAACATTTTATTATCAAATATAGGAAATTATAACGTTGCAGTTTTCATATAACCAACTTAATG
>CAKNWT010302863.1:0-12222 GCA_932066315.1 Andricus coriarius | reverse complement strand
TAAAATAAACTCGGCCGAATAGAGCCTAATGCATTGCAGAATTGAATTTAAAGGTCCAATTCGATAATGGCACCAAATCGAATACACCAAACCTAAGCTGAATTCGTTTTTGCGTTATATCTATTCAACTTTTTTTACTGGGTAATGGTAAAGTAATGTTAAGGTAATATGGCATTATAATTATTAAGAGCAGCAAAATAAGTCGGTTTTCAAAACTTGACATTCGACCGATTTAAGTCCAAAACTCGAATAATCTTACCACAACGCTAATTTTTGTTTATTTAATTGAAATCCATTAATAAACTGTACCTGGTTTGGACATAAAAATAAAAAGTTAGAAACTAACTTCTGTCTGACAATATTTAATTTCTGTTCCCAAATTCCGGGTAGTCCCGGTTAGAACCGGTTAGAACAGATAATAGTGTCAAGTGCCTTTTAGGAACTGGCTAGAGACCATTTAGAAGGTAACTTTGGTCTTTGACAATATTTAATTTCTCTTTTCGATCCCCGGTTAGAACTGGTTAAAACACACACCAGTGTCAAGTGCCTTTCAGGAACCGGTTAGAGACCAGTTAGAAGCTAACTTCAGTTTTTGACAATAATTAATTTCTCTTTACATATGCTATGGCTAGAGCCGGTTAGGACCGGTCAGAAAACACACCAGTGCCAAGTGCCTTTTAGGAACCGCTTAGAGAACAGTTAGAAACTAACTTCCGTCTTTGACAATATTTAATTTCTCTTCACATATGGACTGTCTCGAAGAATAAGTCACTAACCAATATTTCCGAAAATAGAGCGTATCAACTGTATTATGCTTCGCTAGAGTGTCGTATCTCCATTTAAAAATACATAGAGATACGACACTCTAGCGAAGTAAAATATAGTTGATACACTCTGTATACGGAAAACTTTATTAGTGAATTATTCTTCGGGACAGTCGATATTCCGGGTAGACCATGGTTAGGACCGGTTAGAACACACACCATTGTCAAGTGCCTTTTAGGACCCGGTTAGAGACCAGTTAAAGAGCTAACATTGGTCTTTGACAATATTCAATTTCTCTTTTCGATCGCCGGATAGAACCCGGTTAGGACTGGTTAAGGTACACACCAGTATCGAATGCCTTTTAGGAACCGGCTAGAGACCAGTTAGAAAATAACTTGAGTCTTTGACAATATTTATTTTCTATTCCCGAATTCCGGGTAGAACCCGGTTAGGACCGGCTAGAACAGACAATAGTGTCATGTGCCTTTTAGGAACTGGCTAGAGACCAGTTAGAGAGCTAAATTTGATCTTTGACAATATTTAATTTCTCTTTTCGATCGCCGGATAGAACCCCGTTAGGACCGGTTAAGGTACACACCAGTATCAAGTTAGAAACTAACTTCAGTCTTTGACAATATTTAATTTCTGTTCCCAAATTCCGGGTAGAACACGGTTAGGACCGGTTAGAACACACACCAGTTTTAAGTGCCTGTTAGGAACCGGTTAGAGACCAGTTAGAAGGTAACTTTTGTCTTTGACAATATTTTATTTCTCTTTGCGATCGCCGGATAGAACCGGGTTAGGACCGGTTAAAAGACACACCAGTATGAAGTGCCTTCTAGGAACCGGTTAGAGACTAGTTGTAGACTAACTTCCGTCTCTGACAATATTTCATTTCTCTTCACATATTCTGGGCAGACCCGGTTCGGACCGGTCAGAACACACACCAGTGTCAAGTGCCTTTTAGGAACCGGTTGGAGAACAGTTAGAAACTAACTTCAGTCTTTGATAATATTTAATTTCTCTTCACATATTCCGGGTAGTACCCAGTTTGGACCGGTTAGAACACACACCATTGTCAAGTGCCTTTTAGGAACCGGTTAGAGACCAGTTAGAAACTAACTTCAGTCTTTGAATATATTTAATTTCTGTCCCCAAATTCCGGGTAGAACCCTGTTAGGACCGGTTAGAAGTTTTTTTAAATTTACTTTCTGTTACCATTTCCCATATAAGGACCGGTTAGGATCCGGTTACATTCCAGTTATTGAAATGGAGACCAGTTAAGAACCGGTCAGAGACGGTCCCCATCTGCTTTCTAAATGGATTTTATCTGACATTTTAAGCAGGGAAGGGTATACTATACAGGGGCCGAGACTGTCGACCCTCCCATGCGAAACACTTTAGATCTAACCCGTTGGAAAGAATGAGACAGGGAGAGAGAAAAGATCGTTTAACAAAGAACATGTCAATTACACAGCACGCGAACTGGACAATAGTAACACTCCTTGCCTCCTTCCCCGCCTATAAACTTATACCACTTCCTATTACTCATGCTAGCGAGATACTTCTAGCGATCCGCGAGCCCACTAAATATTGATCAACAATGTTGATTGTTACTGAAAACTAAAGATTCATAGAAATAAAATCAATAACTTTCGGTTAACTACCCAAATGTCAAAATTTAAAATCATCCGATGAGAGACAATATCCCACTAGGTATTGGTCATAAATAATAACAGTCTCTCCGTTTAAAAAATTCAATAAACAAATAATATTAGCATCAGATCAAAAATCAGTGTAGATAGAATCGATCTTCCTAGACCTGAATCCTCGGACTAGTAGAAACATGCAGATTGTTCTTGTTAATAAACAAACTGACCCTTAAGAAATAAATAAATAATAACATCATGCAGAGAGAAATTAGTTAAATAATAACTGATGAACCTCCTCATTGGGTAAAATTATTTATTAGCCAAAAATGACTAATAAATAAATAAACCGTTTCAATTATTTAAACATTTTGATCAATTATTCTAATAAGTCTCAAGGTAATAATAATCAGTAGACTCGTTTAGATCAATATAAAATGCAGTTAAAATAATCAATTTGTTCATTTACAAGAGTGATCAACAAACTAAGGAATGAGTTTAATAACACAGGACCACAAAATCTAAACCCTTGCAACACGGACCAGACTAGGTGGGTCTTATATTTTCGGGGTCGCTGAATTCGAATCCGTTGTCCGTTTGGTCCCATCAGGACAGGGTCAAGGTCAGCTCAAGGCCAAACTTACAAAATTCATCGCTAACCAATTAAGTCAGGGCACCTATAGGTTTTCGGGGACACTCAATTTGAATCCGTCGTCTGTTTGGTCCCATCAGGTCAGGGTCAAGGTCAATTCAAGTCCAAATCTTACGAAATTCATCGCTAACCAATTAATTCAGGATACGTATAGGTTTTCGGGGTCGCTGAATTCAAATCCGTTGCCCGTTTGGTCCCATCAGGTCAGAATCAAGGTCAATTCAAGGTCAAAACTACAAAATTAATCGCTAACTAAGTAACTCAGGGTACCTATAGGTTTTCGCCGTCACTGAATTCGAATCCGTTGTCCGTTTGGTCTCATGTATCTCTCTCTCCCTTTTTATTGGGACTGGGATATAAACTTTAATGCATAGGGAATAACTGCAATTTTGGTAAACGTTAATTTAATAAACAGAACAGCGATACAATTTGACAAATTAGTAAATCATTATAAGAAATTGCTTAGCCCGCCATCTCTTCCGCTACCGTGGAGATAGGTGGTAGTTTAGAAGAAATGTAGATGTATCATTTAAATAATTCTCAAATCACTCTGAACAAAACCCCTCAATTTTGTTCTTGCCAAAAATAGAGTCTTTTAAAATTATTTGAACAATCCTACAAAATTGCAAGACTACAAGGGTCAGGGTTTTTATACCTCCGACAAACGCGATCAAAATTAAATTTTACTTGGCAACACACTCCTTCGTTTAATTTGCTCGTTCTTAACAAACTTGATGGCAGCTTCGATATTTTTGATTCCTTTTTCACCTAGGTAATTTTTCTCAAATTTAGTGAAAATAATTTAGTACTTGAAAAAAATAGCACCACTAACTGCTCAATACACAACTTGAATAATAACTAAAATAATTTCTCTGCTTTTATTTATGAAATCAAATCGGGAATAATTGTCCAGTTATTATAACCATTAAAAATTAATACTATCAACCAGAAACGCAAGGAGTCCAGACAAACCTAATAGCCAGTCGAAACTTCCCCTAAAATTAAAGCTGCAAGCCTATTGACCAGTACTTGAATGTTTTCAAGTGATTTATTTGATTTTGAATTAGATAGAAAAATTAGTTCAGGTTTATAGATAACCGACAGAAACTTGTCTGATTTTATTTACAAAATAAAATTAGAGAATCTTTCTTCATTTATTATAGCCATGCAAAATTAATGCAATTAACCTAAAATGCAAGGAGAATAGAGAAGCCTCACGGACAGTCGAAACCTCCCCAAAGGTTCAAGCTTCAAGCCTACTGGCCAGTACTTGAATGTTTTCAAGTGATTTATTTGATTTTGAATTAAATATAAAAATTAGTTCAGGGTTATAGATAACCAAAAAAAACTTGTCTGATTTTATTCACGAAATAAAATTAGAGAATATTTCTTCAATTATTATAGCCATTCAAAACTAATACAATCAACCTGAAATGCAAGGAGAATAGACAAGCCTCACGGCCAGTCGAAACCTCCCCTAAGGTTAAAGCTGCAAGCCTATGGGCCAGCACTTAAATATTTTCATATGTTTTTTATAATTTGGGATTAATATATTATATTTATTATTTGGATATATATATATATATATATATATATAATTTAAAAAAAAAAGATTAAACAACCACCGCAGGGTCTCACTGGGAGCAACTGCCATCTAAAAATAACACCGACTCCTAGTAGGACCGCGGTAAATCACACTTATGACCACGTCTCACAACCGTGAGATAGGTGGTCTCAGGACACGATGAAATCACAACGACAGGCCGGCAAAACCCTTGTGTGTTTTGAGGACACGAAGCGACCCAAGGATGACAGCTTTCTGCATCCATTTCGCAAGTGCCTTGGCATACTTTTGGCCCGAGGGTATGGCTTTAAGGTTACGAACCAGTGATAGTTTCGCACCTCCGAGAGTACCTATCACAAGGACACTTACTTGTACCGAATATTTTGGGTAGTAGTTCCAGAAAATTTAGCACTTCTCGTTTTGGACAATTTACTCTATCACCCTTGGAGCGTTCGGCAGGGCAGGGTCGCGGCCAACACCGTAAGAGCAAAAAAGATGGTAATAAAGCACTCTTAGGGCCGCATTATGTCGGTAGATATACGTCGTTCCTGCGTGGGTGGGACACCCCGATAGTATGTGTTCCAGGTACTCAGCGTGTGCATGACACGCTCTGCACCTATCGCTGGCAACTTCTTGACATAAAATGCGGTCACGGAATGCTAAGGTGGCCCTGATGATCTGAGGAAAGCAAAAGTTTGCTCCTTCGACGAGGACTGTTTTTCTACATTTCTGTGAAAATTTCCGTGCATTTTTTTGTCGAGCAGCTCTTGATGGATTTTTTGAACTTCTGATTTCTTCACTCCGGCTTTCAGAAGTGAAGCATATAGATGGAGTAATGCACTTTCCTCACGGCTGATGTTAAAATTCAGGCCAAGGGTCTCGGCCACTTTCTCCGCGGGTTTGTAAAGGAACGCTCCTTCACCAATCATCTTGTGGTTCCTGACCATTTTTAGGAGAGGATCTCTGCCATTGGCTACGATATAGGCTGTACATAGAACAATTCGGTTATGAAGACACTGGAGATTCAGAAGTCCGCGTCCGCCTTGACGGCGTGACATGTATAATCGCGGAACTGCCGAATTGATATGCAAGCTTTTATGCATGTGCATGATCTTACGTGTGGTGACATCAAGGACCTTAAGTTCGTTCTCCGTCCATTGAGCCACCCCAAGCGAGTAGAGTAGAACCGGGACGGCAAGCGTGTTAGTCGCAGATTCCTTGTTCAACGCCGACAGATTGGAAGACCAAATCTATCGAAGAAGATGCTTTTATCTGCTTCGGAAAGACTCCTTTACTGATGTTACGTCCTGAATGCGGCTTTGAGGCACGCCCCGGTATATATAGGTTTCTCCAGTATTAAGATGTCTAATAACACTTATATCTACAAGCTCAGGATCCTTGTGAACGCAAAAAATCTTCCCGTTATTCAGATGAATGTTTGCACATTGATTTGATGATTGATGGACATTCCTTCTCAGATTTCATGAGGTTGTCGCAAAATTCCTTGACGCGGATGATATTGTCAGTATCTTCTATCAACTTTAGTGTTTTCAGGATCTTGTATACTTCTCTCCAAAAAGTCTCTACCTCGTTGGGCTTGGTTGGATTTTTGACAGAAGCAAGGTGATCACTGAACAGGCGTGATGGGTCAGCGAGAAACTTTTGATTCTCCCTGATCTATCTCTCCTTCTTCTGGATTCTCCTCCTTGCGTCAGATAACAGCCGTATTTTGTCAACAATATGCTGCTTGATTGTCAGCAGCTTTGACTTGTTAAGTGTGTGATTCAAGACCCTCAGTTCTTGGGCGAACTTTCGAACCCTTTCCGTGAACGGTCTAACAGATGTTATGTAGTCAATCACACATTGAACACGAGACGTATTCTTTCTTGCCGATCCTATCTTCTTGTTTAGTTCATGTAAGCGTCTTTAAGTCTTTTGCTCCATCATCGGTTTGAGCTTTCGATTTGAATCAGCCAAAGCTCTCGCAGCACCATAAACTGAGCAACTGATGGTCCAGAGGTCGGACTCTTGCGAGATTTCTCCACGAAGGGAGGCATCCATTTCGGCCAGATCTTGGGGCTTAGGAGGAACTTGTATGTTAATGTTCCTTCTTGTCCGGAAATCGTGATCATCTCTCAGAAGCTGCCTGCTTTCCGCGGTCGGACATAATGTCGCTTCCTTATCTTCGGCGGCAGCTTGATCAAGCTGCGGTTGGGGAAGCGCTCCGCGTACATATCCATTTTTCCAGACGTAGGCACGTTGGTTTTGCAACGATTGAATCGAAAGGTGCTGAAGCTCTGGGTGCTTTTGGCACCGCAGAGTATATATACGCGCCATAAAGCTTGGGTGAATTATTTTCAGCACCCTGAACTCTAGTATTATCGGCATTGTTCGTCGACCCATTGTCGGGTGCTCTGCGCGTTCGATCGTATTGAACCGCATTTACAACTTTTTGGTGTTTTGGTGGTGTCATTGTTGTTCCCACGAGCAGCTAGGGAAAGTGTTCGTCCATCCTTGTGGAGCCCCGCATGCAAGGATAAGGCTGGATACTCTGAGAGGTCGCCCGGTATCCCAGAGTCACCGTTTAAGACACCTCACCCAGGTGCCATTCAGCTTTCGGCACGGTTGTTACGCCTCCGCTTAGGGGTGATTCCTTCGGGACCATCCCTGGACAATTTTTCGCGACTGCTTAATAATTGTTGTAACCATATTCAGTAGAAACCCTTGGCACAGGGACCCTCTATCCGTAACCCGAGGACAGCTTGAACAGCAGTTTTTAGCTGATAGCTTTCTAGCTGACCAGCTAACTTTCCACGAAAAGTAAGAAGTAGTACAACCACCAGGAGAAACTGTTATTATTAATGTTATATTATTGAATGTTATTATTATTTAACTCCAAGTAAATTTGCCCATTGCCGGTTAACACAAGCGTCCAATATGGCTGTCATTGTGCACTTTTTTCACTTTTTCGATAAAGTCTGCAGTTCTTTAATAAAAATTATATGAGATTCTAAAAAAAAGTGGCCTAACCTAGAATGGGTGACTAGTCAAGTAAAGTTTCAACAACTTATTTTTTCCGTGTAACATCCTGCGTGCGAAGGTCAGACTAAGAGCTTTCCAAAAACACTTTTTTATATCATATTGTAATGCTAGTAGATTGTGCCTGTTCTTTTCAGGTGCCTACATTTTATATACCGTACCTTCGACACTAATCGATCAAATTACTTACACTCGGTAGGAGATAAGGTCCGGTGGATCACTGAAAAAAATCACAGTCACTGAACTTAAGATACTTGGGACAATCGCCAGTCAAAATTTAAAAGGCAAACTCTAAACTCACCCTCCACATTATCCGATAACGTTTTCAATTAAAAATATTCTTGTATTCTGAGGAAGTCGTTTTGAGAGTTGAAAAGAAAAGAAAATTATTTACCCAAAGGATGACTGAAAACTCTCTTAACGACTACCTTGCGTAAAACTAGTTCGAAACTAGAAGATAATTAATGCCGAACGACGACACAACTTCGCACACAGATCCAAATAGAAATACCCCTCTTTTCGGTGGTGTAACCCCCAATATAACATATCAAAACAACAGAGGGCCGAGGCAGATTTTTTCTCGTTTCTCCAGAAAATTAGTTGACCAGTAATCGGCAATTTCTACGATCAGAAGTTAATTCAAAACAACAGAGTTCCAACCATGGACATAATTACGGCTATGGCAACCGTATTGGAGGGAATGACCCTGCAACAATGCACTTTCGATGTCCCTACGTTTGACGGTAAAAATCCTCCCTTGAAGGACTTTATTCAGGATGTAGCGAACGGCTTGATTCGCGTGAATGAAACCTCCCAACCCTCTTTCGTGAACATAGTCCTTAGTAAGCTAAAAGGGATTGCCAGGGAGAGCGAGAGGGGTAAACCTTTTAATAAGATAAAAGACATCCCATAATCCTGTATATCCACCTGCTTACCCGTATCAAAATGCACTTCCTTAAGGCTGTGGTTATTCCTATCCACTACCATATCCTTCTCAAGCGTATCTTCACGATACTACAAAAAAACAAACAGATAATATCGGACAGATTCCAATCTTTTCCAACTTATCTACACCCATTTCACAAAAACCTTCTTTAAACTACAAGGAGACCCGCTCTATAGACGCAAAAGCGAGTCCGAATCTCAGAGAGCGTGCAAGGAGAGTGTAGTTCTTGAAGGACTATTGCGGGTTCTTGCAGCCGGAAGAGAAAAAGAAGACACACCAGTTGTTGGACTAACTGCTCCAGAGTTTAGGTATTCAAAAGTTTATTTATTAGTAGATCCAGGATCCAATGTGAATTTGATACAACTTCGAGCTTTGGAAAATATGATAATCGTAGGAGACGATCCTATGGAGATTTCCAGTATCACGACTAATCTAGTCGAAACGCTTGGTAGGTGCAACTCACCATACTCGACAAACCAATCAAATTCAACGTGGTAGAAGACGCTTTTCCTATCTCGGCTGATGGCATCATCGACAGATGTCGTTTCGACACAACACCCTCGTTGTAATATCTGACCCCATAAAACCTATATCATTTGTCGAACCCGAATCTATAGAAGCTAAAAAAAATCTAAGGGGTGAAATCAAATCCTTCAATCGAATCCTAAAAAGTGGAGCACGAAATAAAGAACCTATAGAAATACCGGTAGTTAATGAAGACCTAACGGAGGAATACCTCACTAGAGTCGATACGCCACCGAAAAAGAAATCAAGATGACCCTACCACCACAAGAAATAATTCCTTTTGAATACTGTGAATTCCCAGGGGAAGAGTCATCCAATTCGGATGCAGAATATTTTACAGATAATGGGATTTTAGATTCAAATAAGCCTCGAAATGAACGAGTTATTAAATTCTTACACACCGCTATCTCAATGATAAGGAGAAAGAACTCGTGAAAGGTTGGGTAACTGACTTCGGCGATGTCTTTCATATCCCTGGAGAAACGATGAATATCACGAGCAAGATTCAATATCGAATTTTAAGTAAATTTTAAGTAAAAAAAATCGTTAAAATCTTTTTTTTCTAGCTGCGAGGAATATGAAAGGTTTCAATCGTAACATGGATAAAATTAATTAAAAGGATTTTTTAACTCAAGAAACAAAATTGAACTTATAATTATACCAAATTTTATTATTGAATTCCGTTTATCATAAATATAGAAAGTTTGTTTGCAAAAAATGAGTTTGAAAAAAAGCATGAAGAAACAAAACATATTTTTTTTATTACATATTGTTATTATCGAAAATAGTGCAAAATAGATTAAATACATTTTAACAATAATACTGTGACATTATATTTCATAAACAAAACTACTGTTATGTAATATAAAATATAATTATAAATTTAAATTAGATAACAAACATTCGAATTTTATATTGGGATGAAGAATTAATTTAATAGAAAATAAAATTAAAATAAAAACAATGCCATTAATTAATTTAAAAAATAGGTAAATTCAAATAAATTAAAAAGGTACAGTTTTTATTTATTTATTATATTTCTACGGAAGAATTAAAAGAAATAGATATACCCTTTCAGTTTGAGATAACATGTTCCATATTTTTTATGAAAACACATACTTTTTATTTAATTTTTTATATTTACTGCATGTAGTTACTGCACAAAAAATTTTGAGATAAAGATATCGTTTAAGTTTAAGAGAAAATGTTTGATATTTCGTTATTAAAATACATTGTTGTTATTTAATTTTTTAGTTCTACGAAATAATTTTTTCGAATGAAGGTATAGTTTCGTTTAAGATAAAATGTTGGAAATGTTTCATTAAAATACATATTTCTTATTTAATTTTTTTATATTTCTACAAAACAATTTAAAAAAAAATAAAGATATCGTTTCAGTTTAAATGTATACATGATACCTTCTCCATTCATTTGTTTAAATTAAACTATTATTTTAATTATTGAATCCTTTGATAATTTTAATATGTAATTTATTTTCACACTTCATCAAGAAAAAAAAAATATAAACCGGTGCGACCGGCACTGCCATGCGGTACTACTTGTTTTTTATATCTCACAAACAGTTCAAACAAAAATAATGAAACATTAATCGCCAATTATTATATAAACAACAATAATATTATTATTTTAAATTTAAACAACAATTATTCTTTTAGATTTTAGATTTTGTTCACATTTTGGCACGTGAAAGAAATGACATTTTTCGGAGATACTGTCATAACCTGACTTACATCCAGCGGCAATACGTGCGTTCCACCCATTTTAGTTATTTTAGAGCCAAATTTTATATTATTAATATTTTTAAATTTTTACACTTTGATTTGTAAAACAGAAAACCGATTTTCATTGCGAAAAATGTCGATCAAATTAATTTTTCATTAATCTTTCCTATGCTTGCCATGTAAAAACAGGCTGGAAAGACTCCCAGCACCATCTGCGCTTCACGCTTCACTTGAGCGTAGTTGTGAACTAACGTCGTTGCAGGGGGCTGGTATAAAAAAAACACTTTTGAAACCTTCCAGCGCCTTATAGATAACATTCTAAAGGGGATGCACGGTTCGGAATCTTTGTATACCTGGATATCCTAATCTGTTCGGCAACTGTAAAGGAACACGACGAAAAGGTTTAGAGACTTTTTAAGTTTGTATGTAAAAAAATCGATCTCATGTAGAATTTAAAAAAAAATGAGCTATATTTAAAAAGAATGATTATTGATATGTTTATTTAATTTCACAATTTTCAACCGAACCGATGCGGAGACAACTAATGTCAAAGTTGACTACTTTAACACGTAATTCATGGGGGCAACCATTAAAAATGTCAAATGGATCCGCACCCAGCACAAGAAAAACGGATAAGGTCCCTGAAAAAGAAGATTTAGACCAATCTTATAAGCCACCTCCTCATTTAAAGATTAAGCATATCAATCAAAGTGGCATAGCCGATAGAGAAAATTAAGAAAGCAGCGATTCAGATTCCCCTGTATATAGGAAGAGACACAGTCTTTTTCCTAGTATTGACTCTAACTTACAGATGCCTAAAGAAGATCGTTCACTTCAATGTGCACCCCCAATAATACTCAACTCATGCTTCCCAAGCTCATGCGATAAAACTACGGACGTATATGTAGACGGAGCGTGCATTTACAACAAAAACGGGGACCTGAAAGGAGGAATAGGCGTGTGGTTTGGCCACGATCATCTGTGGAATATCTATCAACCCGCTATTGGAAGGCTAACGAATAACATTGCTGAAATCCAAGCCTTATTTTTGGGACGTGGAAGGACCCGCTAGAGTAAACGAATTTCTAGAATACTTTCGTAGACACCTCAATAAGAGAGACAATCCGAAATCTTAAGATATTGTGTTTGACAAAAAAATCCATCCGAAACGAAAAAATCCGGGTTGGACAGAAGTACTCTTCGGTTTAAGGACTTACCAGAGGTGATACTCTCACATAATAGGAATTCAACCTTCAAGGAGATCATTATTCCAGACGCCAATGTCCTTAGCCACCTGCTGACAGCGAAATACTCTAAATATACATTTTCCACATATAGAT
>CAKNWT010302862.1:0-10392 GCA_932066315.1 Andricus coriarius | reverse complement strand
GACATTCGTCTTTTTTTTGTAAAAGATTTCTCTGTATGGATGGAAAATTCATCTTTTATAGTGGAAAAGTCACATCTTTTGGTCAAAACTTCATCTTTTCGGTTAAGAATTCAACTATTTTGTTGAAAATTCGTCTATTTTAATTGAAAGTTCAACTATTTGGTTTTAAATGCAACTATTTGGTTGAAAATTCATTCTTCTTCGTTGAGAATGATGTTTTTTGTTGAAAATTCAACTTTTCTGGTTGATCATTCAGCTGTCTTTTTAAAAATGTGTCTTTTTGTTCTGAAAATTCAAATATTTGGTTGAAGTTTAATCTTTTTTGTATGAAAATTTAACCATTTTGTTGAAAATTCGTCTTTTTTAAATGTAAGTTCTTAAGTTTTTGGTTCTAAATGTAACTGTATGATTGCATTTTTTTCAATTTAACTATTTGATTAAAAATTAATCTTCCGGGTTTAAAAGTCAACTGTTTTCTAAACCATTCGACTTTTTAACTTGAAAACTCAACTCTTTTGTTAAAATTTTGTCTTTGGGTTGAAAATTTATCTTTTTTGGTTGAAAATTCAACTAATTTGTTGAAAATGCAACATATTTCGAGTAGTTGACAAGTTTGACAGTTCAGAAAGAAATGTTTTAAACTCAGATTCAGAATCCTTCAAGCTGAATGGCTATTTATTCTATATTCATACAGAAATAAAGTTATTACTTCAGTCATTTCGTTTCTGATATTGATTTTTTATCATTATGTTTAAAAATTTGATGCCACTTTTGGTGAACTTTTTTCGATGCAAGCCCCGTAAAATAGATACTTTTGACCTTGGTTCAGAAAACCCCGCAATTCTCCTAAACTACGATCGATAAAGTGGGACCTTTCCTTGCGGAACGTCACATATTGTTTATAATTGTTATTTTGAATTCACCTAAATTATTTGTAATTCACATTGAATTTATGTGAATTCTTTGAGTTCATTGAATTCTTCGTATTCTTTTGATTTCTCTGGAATCCTTTAAAACTCTTTTGAATTCTTTTAACTTCCTTAAAGTTAATTTAGAAGAATTCAGGCAACTCAAAGAATTTGCAGAATTCAAGGAATGCAGAGGTATCTGAGAATTTAGAAGAATTCAATGAATTTAGAAGAGTTTAATGAATTTAGAAGAATTCAATGTTGGTGATTATAAATTCGAATACATTCTCATAATGTGTTTCGCGTTTCGGACCCGATTAACGGATGTGCAAAAAGCGAAATTTTCTATATTATGTTAAACTCTATTTTATTAAATTTATGTCCAATACTTCTGTTTTAGACGAAAATTCTTGCCGTTGACCATTTTATCGTATCGTGTCACTATGCCAAAAATTTAAATTTGTTATTTTTAATGGCCTGTTTCACGATTAAAAAGAAAACTACGCGTCGTATCTAAAAATGACCGAAAGGAAATTTTTTAGATCTAATTTAGGCGAATAATTTTGTGATTAAGCATTTTATTCTCTCCTGTGTTGTTTTTCCACAAATTAAAATTTTTCGTTATTAGATGTTCATTTCGAGAGAGGTTCTTTTAACATGGCGGTATGGTATTAATCGTTGGAATTTGTCTTCAATTATTTAATTCTCGACGTGTGCATTTATAATTATATGCCAGACATGGCGATACGTGAAGTGTCTGTCACAAAACTATATATATATATATATATATATATATATATATATATACGTACAACTTAATTTCTAAGGTGGTAAGGAAACAGTAGAGTTGACATAAAGTTGTAAAAATATGTGTATTAAATTTAGGACAGCAGTATTAACTTTTTCAAAATTTTTGGACGTTTGTTCGATGAGTGTGGCTTTCCTTCTTCCATATGATGCTTACTGAAAATACTGATAAGTGATAAGCCTAAAATGAATTAAAATCGGAGTCGAGTATTTTATTTAGTGCTAGTTAATTTTTGTTGTTCTTTTAAGAAACAAAATTAAGAGTTCAAAAACGAGGGTTTTACCAAACGAATTTTCAGCTTAAGTACATATCTGTCTAAACTCCTCTTTGCCTTTAGCAACAATCCATATCTTTTTTAAAAAGCGAACGCTACTCGAGCTGTATTTAACGAGTCTACTAAATTATTATACGTACTTCGAATGAGATTATTGTTACTTGAAAAAAAGTAGATTATTGTACAAGTATCAAAATAAAAATACTGCTTTAATGCAAAAAGAAATCAATATTATCATTTGATTTTACATATCACATATTGAACCCTGGTAAAAATTTCGGATATGTTTGTGTACGATTTTCTATCGGTTGCTTGTAAATCGATCATAAATTAAATGTACAGCTTTTTAGCTTCAAATGTTAGATTGGTTTTCATCAGAAATTTTCGGAAAGAACTTTCTATTAGAAATGTTTACCAGGGGAGGATTTGATCTCCTACGAATATTGTCTAACAGTCTTTCGTTTGCGTTTTTACAATAAGTAATCTAGTGACTCTATCAAATAACTTATTAAAATTAAACATATAACAGATTAAAAAGATCATAATGCTATTTGAAATAGTTCCTACGGGACTATAATTTCGACATGGCTAGGCTTCTTTTTCCAAAATTAAGTTCATCTTGAATTTCGGAGAGGGATTTTCCTTTGGTTTCAGGAACGTAGATAACTATAAATGCGATTCCAAAGAAGCAAGTGATGGAAAACCATGCAAAAGAAACGTCGATTCCTGAGGAATCTGATACGACTTGAAAGAGTTTAGAAACTACGAAAGCCAAGAGACATGACCATAGATTTGCTAAGCATACGGCGATACCCTTGACATTCGTGGAGAAAAGTTCGCCTAGCATCATGTAAGCGAGAGGACTTAAACCTAGGGCGATGATCAGTTCGTAAAAAATGACTGAGGAAATTAATAAGTAGCCGTAAGGTTTCATGTCCAGTTCTTGGCGATGCTTTAGGTAGCAAAAAACACCGCTGATGGTCAGCGTAACTCCGGCTAGGAAAGTCGTGCTCAGGAGCAGTGGTTTTCTTCCTACTTTATCCGCCAGGGCGGCTGCACCAACACCTGCGGCTAATTGAAAGAGTCCTAGAATTATGACTGCCATCGCCGCTGATAATTCCGTTTCTGCTTCTTCCATTATTTCCTGAAATCATAATTTAGCGTCAAATTTCATTATTATATTATTAATTTCATAAATTCCCTAGCGGACCTTGTGAACGGAAGGGTTACGCAAACTGCGTGACCTTCAAGTGAGCACATAGTGATCGTTCCATCAACTGGGCCGCTTGGGCATATTTTCAGCCTTTTTCACATTTATTCAAAATTTCACATATAGAAGTCAACACTCTTTTTATCTTTTTACACATTCACATTTATTTATTTGTATTTATTCATGTGTTAAAAAATTACAAATTAAATGCTGTGTGCGGCAACCTGACGCACAATATTGCAGGTAGCCGTCGGGTTGCGCACACAGCTTTTAATTTTAATTAATGTAATTGATAGTTAATGAATTTTATGATTTTTTTAAACAAGTTTAAAAAAAATGCATTATTTGGGCGTTATTCGACGGAAAAATTCGTTTTTTTCAATGTCAGTCCTTTAATTGAGAATTCCATGATTATTACAGCAACATTCATAATTATTTGATAAATTCTATAATCTTTTAAAAACAAATTTAATAAACAAATGCATTATTCGGGTATTTGTCGAGGGATTTTTTTTTCAATGTCAGTCCTTTTAGTTGGGAACTCCATTATAATTTCAGCAGCATTCATGATTATTTGATTAATTGTATGTATGTCGACAAACGCCCGCATATTGCATTTGTTGATTAAATTTTTTAACAAAAAACATCAAATTTATCAACTATTTATGAATGTTGCTGAAATTATTATGAAGTTCCCAATTAAAAGGACTGACATTGGAAAAAGACTAATTTCATTGTCGAAAAATGCCCGAATTATGTATTTGTTTATTAAATTTGTTTAAAAAAATCACACAATTCATCAACTTATTATGAATTTTGCTAAAATTATCATGAACTTTCCAATGAAAAAGACTGACATTTAAAAAGAAAACGTATGAAATAATTATGAATGTTGCTGTAATTATCATTGAATTTTTAATTAAAAGGACTGACAAGAATCATCTAAGAAGAAATTTTGTCCATCATGATATTGTTTCTATCCAAATTTATTGCAATATAAGCTTAAAAAATGTAAAATTACACACACTTTCAGCCAAACATTTGTTTATAAATTTTGGTAAATACCGGAAACGTCATATAAAAAAATGGTCTGTTTGGTCGTGTCTATTTTTAATGCCAAACAAAAGTAAAAAAAAAGGAATTCATTCTGGAATTATCGTTTTATGAAGTTTCAAGAAGGGTAAAAACAATTTTTTTGTTGAAATGTTTACCCTATTGACATTTTCACTATATTTCAAAAATGGTAAAATGCCAGCATAAATTTCAAAAAAATTTTGTTTTGTCATCAAAAAACTTTAAATCAAATAATTGTACAATAAGTTGGTCCAAAAATTCGAC
The DNA here is from genome assembly GCA_932066315.1 of Andricus coriarius. Lineage (NCBI taxonomy): Eukaryota > Metazoa > Arthropoda > Insecta > Hymenoptera > Cynipidae > Andricus > Andricus coriarius. The sequence continues at coordinate 5,854 of CAKNWT010302862.1, read as the reverse complement.
TTTTGATTTTTGGTGACCGAGCCCCCCCCCCCCACCTATTTTTTTTAATTTCCCGAAAAAGAAATTCCCTATTCTTTTTTTCAAATCGGTTAACAGTAATCAGTGCCCCTGGACTTTTAAATTAATATGGAGGATTAAATAAGAAAAGCTCGGTTTTCGAAAAATGGAAAAAAGAAGTACTTGTTATTAACTTTTTTAATTCCTTTTGATTTTTTTTCTAAAATAATTGTTAATATTCGATAACCCTACATTTTAAAACTATTTTTAGGGTTTCGTCTTCAGGGGGGGGGGGAGATGGAACACACAAAATCAAAAGTCTCGGTCGGATGCTGAAATTTAAAAAATTTTTGGATACCTGAAATTTCCGGTAATTCAGTAACTTTTTAATAAATTTCCGGAAATTTTTGGATTTCTTCCAAAAAGCTTTGGATACCTGACATTTCTGGAAAATTTCGGTAATTTACAAATTCACCGAAAATTTCCGGTAATCTTTGGTAATTTTACCATAAATTTCAGCAAAATTTGTTTTTATTATTTCTCAAATCGAAATTTTCTGGATTTTACAAAAATATCGTGTGCAACAGGTCCTGAAAGTAGACAGTTGCAACTCTTGTGATATTTACACTATTTGCCATCGGCTCATCTTGGGGTCGTTTCCGGCTCGTCTTCGGCTCGTTTACAGTTAATCTTAAGTTGACATTATTTCAAAAAAGTGAGGTAATGCACGTTACTGCAGGTCCGCCATCTTGGCACGTAATTTACTAGGTATTTTACCTGTTTTATACGTAAATTACTTTACTCAGGCAGTTCACGTCAAAAACCTTCAGTTACCCCAGCTGAAAATTCCTGTACAGGAACCTTCGGGGAACTTGCACATTTTCCTGTACAGGTAATCTTGACGGTTCCTGTGCAGGAATTTGGCGAAGGAAACTACATGATGCTGCAAAGAAACCTGCACCGACATTGGAACCTTTGAATGCTTCTGTACGGGTTTCTGTACAGGTTCCTTTGCGAAGAAAATTGAGGCGCAGGTTCCTGTACAGAAACTTATATAGGATCCCTCACAGAAAGCCATTAAAGGAACCCTTGGAAGGATCCTGTACAGTTTCCTTCGCCAAATTCCTACACAGGAACCCTCAAGATTACCTGTACAGGTTCGTGTGCAGTTTCGTTTACAGGAACATGTGCAGGATCCTCCGAGGTTCCTGTACAGGAATTTTCAGCTGGGATACGTAACTGCACATCCCTGCCTACGACTCGCCTACAACTACCCTTCGATTCGCCTCTGGCTCGTACAGCAAACTTCACACTCGTGTGGAACTGCCTACTTTCCACATTTGTAGCACAACATACTATTTTCTAAACGAAACAAGAAAAAGTTAGGAATAAGAATCATATTAAGTTTCGCATAATAGACCAAAATAAAAAATTTATCAAAATTAAAAAACTTGTAACCCTCCTGTGGTGGCTAAAAGTGACATTCAAAACATTGGAAAAGAAACCCCTGGGGGTTATTCCGATAGGATACCACAACTTACGTGGAGTTATTCCTCAGGATAGAGTAAAAACGTTGTACTTATAGTGAAAAAGTCAGATTAATGAAAGTTACGTAATAATTCAATTAGGGAAGAGAGGAGGGGGCGTTGGTAATATGTTACGGTAGCATTACAAGGGGGTGGGGGGTATACCAGAAAAGCGTCACTTAATGTATGGGCGACCCCCAATTAGTAGTGACCGATCTCATTCTATTAGAAAACCGGTATAAAACTGAAAATGTATATGAATAGAGACTTCTTTAAATCTGTTATTCGACCTTTTGAAACTTTATCAAGGATAAAGTTTTTTTTAGATTTTTTGAAAACTCATCATAACTCTGAGGCAATGTTGAAAGAAAGTACAATTTTCTACCTGAGTATACGATTCAATGGCAGCCAGACCACTGAATTGTAAAATGAACTGAAGTCCAAAGCAGATTAAAACAGCCTTCTTGTTTCCTGTAGTGCCAAAAAGATCCCAGAAATGACCTTTATTGGACATATCGTTGATCATAGTCTTATTCATCTGGTCAATCTCTTCATATAATTCTTCATCCTGACTATATCTCCTCAGTCTTCGGAGGCTTTTTTCAGCATCAGATCTTTTGTTCTTCATGAGAAGATAATAAGGTGACTCTGGCATCCAGATGAAAGAAACAAAAAATATTATCGGGATGATAACGCAGGAGTAACCCAGAACATCGTAGGAGACAAAAGGTCCAATTGCATGTCCATAAAGTTCTCCAATTGTCATCATTAATTTGATAACTGATCCTAAAGCTCCCCTGATATTTTTATCAGCGATTTCACATATGTACATGGGACAAAGTACGTAAACACTTCCCATTCCGATTCCACTGATAAATCTGGAGGCATAAAGAACATAAGGATTCCAGGCTATCAAGATTAAAATCCACCCTGCAAGAAGAGGAATGTTGGCTACTAATAAACTGGCTTTTCTTCCTATCCTATCGACTATAAGCGCAGCTAAAATACACCCAGGAAGGGATCCTAGCATTAAAAAAGATGTGATCCATGCTGCTTCGTTTGATGTCACTGGAAAAGGAGAATCTGGAGATTTAAGCATTGGAATAATTGGGGAAGTCCAGCCAACATTGGTACCCAGTATCATCATCGAGACAGTTGCTGCAACAGAAAAATGCATTACTTTAAATCGGAAAATATAGTTCATTTGTATTTTGTCATATAGCCATTAAGCGATTCATGAAACGCTAGCCGATTGTGTAATAATACACAGGTACACTATCTGTCTAGGACTTCTAGCCTTTTTGGCTCCTCTGTTCAATTCAGCTCTATTCATTTTCCTACTGTAAGAAAGAACGATTTTGCATTATTTTGACCTCTGAATTATTTTATCACAGAAAATGTTACTTATAGATATATGTTTTATTTACCTGCCGTTATAAAAATTATATTCGCTTCAAATAAATGATTATTATTTTTCTATATAAAAGTCACTTTTACTTCTCGTGTAATATCTTTGCGAATATTTATGGAATTGTTTTAAAATTTGGTAAATTTCTTCTTTTTGATAACATTGACAAAAAGCACCAGAGAGATACAGATTATTTTACCCGAAAAAATATATTAAACAAGCTTTAATTACGTCAGAAAATTACTTTTCCTTGTTCTCCTCTAACAGTCCTCTAACCCTACTGAAAATTCCTATATAGGAACCCATATAGGATCCTATACCAGGTGTATAAGTTTAAATCCGCTGTTTGCTCAGAGATGGCGGTAGTGAACATATTTAGCTACAATAGAAATGTCATGCTTTTTTTTGTGTGAGTGCGACACCTGGCTACATAAATCAGTGCACATATTCAGTTTTTTTATACAACAACATAAATTTTTCCTTGAGTAATCATGTCTAGTTTTGTGCCAGAAAAGGAGCATTTGCGGGAAGCTCTACTTTTTTGCTTCAATTTGAAGAAATCGGCTGCCGAATCACATCGAATGCTTGTGAAGGCCTATGGTGACAGTGCTTTATCGGAAACAACTTGCAGATATTGGTTTCGTGGGTTCAAAGACGGTCATTTTGACTTGAGTGTGGTATACACAAATTGCCCGAGAGATGGGGAAAATGTATAGCAAGCAAGGGAAAATACTTTGAATTAAGTTTATTTTATTTTCTGCAAAAAAAACGACTTTCTTTTGCCTAAAAAACAACGGATTTAAGCACTTTTGTGGTTGAAATCTCGTTCATCCACGGAGTTGAAAGAAAATTCATCCAAATGTAGTTGAAAATTCAATCAGATGTTTGCGCATACACAATGCGCCTTCACACTTCTGGCCAGGCCAGACCCCAACGAGACAGAGTCCCACGAGGAGTTATTTCGTACGTGTGTGTCGTGAGATCCTTGAAATCAATAAAGGACATATAATATTCAGGAAAAGAAGAAAACAAAAGGTACGTTGGATTAATATTATCATAATGGGAAAATTTCATTCAGACTATTGGTACTAACTGCTGTATGCTTTTTTAGGTTATGTTTACAAAAACGAGTGTTGAAAAGTTCGATTGAGCGCGCAACTCATTGTGGTAATACAATTCCAACGGACCTTTTGTTTTTCTTCTCTAAAGCCGCTTATTTTCCTAAATATTATATGCACTTTGTTAATCTCATGGATCACACGACACAAACGTACGAAAAACTCACTGATTCCTTATTAGAATTCCTTCGGTACAGTTGGTGAATTTCAAAGCACAGTATTTTTCAGGAATCTTCATGGGTTTTCTTTAAAATGTTTGAAAATTTATAATTGCCTTGAAATTCACTAATTGTGCCGAAACAACATTTTTCTCGTTACTGAAATTTCAATTACATGTGGTTGAAATTTCAACTGCATGGTTGAAATTTCAATTACACGTGTAGCTAATTCTTCATTCACAAGTAGTTGAAATTTCAGCAACGGTAATTGTATAAAACTTCAACCACATGTGGTTGAAAATTCAACCAGATATTTCTAACAGTGTATAGATTCCACCTATAGGGAATGACATAGGTTCCTGTACAGGATCCTATATAGGTTCTTGTATAGGATCCTATATAGGTTCTTGTATAGGACCCTATGTAGGTTCCTACGTCTTCCCCCCATGTAAAATCCCATGACTTTCCCACTTAAAATCCTATGACTTTGCCTTCACAAAATTCTACTTTCCTACCTATGAACTATACCCACGCTGAGACCTATGAAATTGACTTACAAGAAATACTATAATCTTGCCTATGAACTGCACCTACGTGAAATTCTACATGGGAATATAACTTTTTTAAATGAAATATGTTTAAGTAGTTTTTGGTGCATAGTAGGTGCAGCTTATAGGTATCCACTAGAGTTTCCGGACGTACATGCACGACCATGGCGTGGGTATAGTTCATATGTAGGAACGTAGGATTTTATGAAGGCAAGGTCGTAGAATTTTAAGTGGAGAAAGTCATAGGATTTTACATGGCGGAAGACGTAGAAATCTATATAGGATCCTATGTCATTTCCGATAAGTGGAACCTATCACAACAGAAGAAGAGAAGAAAATACAAAACGACTTTAAAGGAACCATGAAACTAAGAAGAGAAGAAAATACAAAACGACCTTGAAATACAGAGTTTGTCAGCATGAGAAACAGCAAAGGTGAAATGCTATATGATACAGACGGGATAGTAGACGCTTTAAAAGACTCTTTTAAAGAATTATTAGGAGGTGAAGATATAGGGCAACAGAACTGCAACATAGAATAGAATGGATTAGAAAACCTATATGAAAAAGTCTGGGTCACTGAGGTTAGAGATATAATTAAGAGCTTAAAAAATGGTAAGGCTGCTGGTTTAGACAGTATTAGCCCTGAAATGCTTAAATACGGTGGCGAATACATACCTCACAGGTTGTGCGAATTGATACATTTATGTATCGACTATCTATTATGTAAGCGATTATCGTACCAATATACAAAGTGGGCGAGATAAAAGCAACTACAGTAATTATTAAAGAGGTATCAGCTTATAAAGTAGCGTAAAAGTAAAATATACTCAAAAATAATTATTCTTACGGTAATGAAAATTATAAAAGAAAAGGTATGGGAAGTCCAAAGTGGATTCATGCCAGGAAGATCATGTACAGATCAAATATTTAGCTTAAGACAGATCACAGAAAAAAGCTTGAGGGTAGGAAAGAAAGTTTTCTGTGCATTTGTTGACTCAGAAAAAGCATTTGACAAGGAAAATAGAAGTAAACTTTGGGAAGTCCTTAAATAGTACGGAGTCAATGGATGGCTTCTACAAGCAATAAAAACAATATAT
>CAKNWT010302859.1:0-21687 GCA_932066315.1 Andricus coriarius | reverse complement strand
AACGACGAGAACTGGCACAGTGTGGCAAAAAAGTACCCGTGGACAAATACATTTTTAGCCTGCACTTTTTATGTGAGTTAGCTTATTATTAAAAATAAAAGGTCATTAAATTTCAAAGGAATTTCTGTGTCAACATTCCCGACAAAATCGTTTACACATATGCAAAATCCATAATTTGATTCAGTATAAAATGTAAGAAAAGTGATTTTTAAACCATTTTTATCAACAAATTTACAGTTAAAATATTTTCCATTAAATAGGCCAAATTTTTATTTGCGTAGTCAATTGAAAACATATTTTCAATCACTTTTTGTTATGTTACTTTGCAAATTGACCTTTGGTAATTATTCACACAATCATTTTAAGCGAATGCACATTTCGGTTATTTTTCAATTAAAAGGCTTAATTTTTCACGATATTAACTAAAAATGACTTTGTCATGAAGTTTGAAAATTGACCACAATTTTTCATTATTTGAACAATTTACTATTTTTCAATGAATAGGTTCAATCTTTTGTTTGCGAAATCTACTAAAAATGTATTTTCAGTGACTCTTCTCTATGACACTTTACAGAGTGATAATGTTTCAATCTCATAAAACATGTTTAACCCTTGAACTGCACACTATTGCGAATTCGCACAGGAAATTTTTTTATTTTGTTGGCATTTCCGCAGGCACAGCTGCAGCGGCTTATTCACGCTATAATAAATATATGTGTGAAATATGCTCAATATATGCTAGATGTTTATTACATGTTCAATATGTAAAATATTTAATATTAACATGGCAAAAAAACCAATTCGCACTAGTGTGCCGTTTACGGCTGCGTTAAAGTGCGCAGTTTGAGGATTAAATAATAAAAAATTTGCGAACAATCACCTAGAGTCATCAATAATACATTGTAGTTGATTCCGTAAAAATATTAAACCTTTTCATTGAAAAATCGTCAAAGTCCACATTTATTTATCAAAATTGCTAAAATAATTGAAAATTGCTGGTAATTTTCAAAGTATCATATCAAAGAGTCATCGAAACCATATTCTTAGTTGGATCGAGAAACAAAAAGTGTGGCAATTAATAAAAAAATAGTCAGGCTGTGAGTTTGTTTATAAAACTTGTTGAAAAGATTGCCAAGTCGCATCTACTTTCAATTAATCGTAACCGAAAATTCAATTCTCTCACATATCATACCAAAACTGAATTTCAATGAGATGAATATTTGGAATTCATAAAAATGTCCTTGGTTCATTAATTTGTTTATAACATTAGAAGATATTTCGCTAGTGCAAAAATATTCTGCCAGTCTAATATTGGATCTAGCCAAGATCGGGAATGATTTGTAAGTCTCAATCAGCCATATTTTTTCATAATTCAAAAAAATATATACAGGGTGTCTAAAATAATAAATTAATATTACGAAAAATAATTTTCGTTTCTTATCTTGACTGACTATTCTGATCCACATTGTACGCTGGTCAGTATTCCGTAAGATACAAATTTTCAAGTCTCAATCAGCCAGATTCTTTAGCCATTTTTAAAAATTGACAAGGTGTCTGAATCTGGCACATATCAGCATTTCAAAACATAATTTGCCAAGTGTTAATCATCAAACAAGATATTTAAAACGATAAAAATATGTATATTTTGTTAAAACAATTATTTATTTCAGTTATATCAAGTTCTTGAAATTTTTGTAATATTAATTTGGAATCAATTAAACAAATTGCCCGAGTAATTTTATTACATATTTAATTAAACTTTGTCAAAATATGAGATACAACTGTTTTAAAAAATCCGGATATTTGTACCGAAATTTCTGTACCCGAAGTCACGATAAATCATTTTTCGATAAATCCGAAATTTTTTAAAAATGGCACTTCTGAAAAGCTGACAAAGTTAAGCTATGTTATTGAGTAAAAAATGTTTAAATTGGATGAAAAGCGTAAGCTGAAATTCGATTTCTACACAGGTACTGTTTTTGCCCCACTTTGCCACGTCGAACGTATGTCCGTACTTCTGTCCACTCCCAGTTCTTACAATGTTTGTGCAAGACTCCTGAGGGTTAAAAGTTGTTATGAATATTAACCCTTAGTGGTCATACTTCATAGGAATTACGTAATGGTCACCGCGAGTCAATTTGACACGGTCGATCTTTGAAGCAGTACTAAATAAAAATAAAACATTGTTTTGAGAGGAGAAAAATTCATAGGCATTATTTGAACATCCAAAAATGTACTCTGATCGTTACTTAATGAGCTCGTTACTTAACGAGCCTAATTCTCGTAAATATCATTTGAAAAGTGTGTGCGTGTCAAATTGACCCATGGTGATCATTAAGGGTTAATCAACCTTAGACTACTCGATGAAATATATACTCTCTAAATCCGAATTTGTAAAAATTTTACTAATGCAATTAGTTGCATTATACCTGACTGTTAAATTAGTAATTTTATCAGTTTCCACTAAATGAAATTGTAAGACTTATGCTACCAAATGAATTAGTAAGGGTATTCTACTAATCTGCTTAGTAGTGCCGACTTACTAATTCAATGAGTAGCAATGAATTGCTATGGAAACATAATTTAATAATTTTTTAAATACTTCCTGCTGGTTTTTGAGTTTTAATTGAGAAACGGAAATGTTTTCATAATTCATATTCTAAGTTTATATATTTATATTAATAATAATTGTGTATGAACAATGCAATATTTAAAACTGGAACGGTATTGGGATCCGGTGCGCTGCAATGCATCATCTATTTTGTCAGTGCGGCCAAAATGTGAACTCGTTAAATCAGGTAGAATTACAGTGTCCTCAGAAATTAAAATATTAAAATTATTATTATTGTATAAAATCTTTGATAGAAAATAAAATGAGGTTTTTATTACAATTTTAGTCATTTGTTCAAAGTCAAAAAACTTTTGTGACAGCACTTATAATCATCAGATCCAGTTTTCCTAAGCGACAAAAAATATTATTTAACCTAAATTTTGAACAGGATTGAATACTCTTTTGGCTTCAAAAAAGCCTTTTTGAATCACCATATTGCTAAACTTCGGATAAGTTAAAATAAAAGTAACTACATACTTTAAAGCGCGAGAATTTTAATTTAGTTTATTAAATTTTTTAAAGTGAAAATTCAACTATTATGTTTGATAATTGATCACTTTTAGTTGAAAATTCAAATATTTATCTCTTTGCTTGAAAATTCAAGAGCTTGTTTGCAATTGTTTCTCTCCCTTGACGACTGAAAAATATTTTTAAGAGGAAATTAAACTTATGTCGAAAAGTAGTTTTTTTTGTTGCTCTTTTGTTAAATATTAATTTTTGTTGGTTCAAAATTCATCATTTCATTAAAAAATTTATCTCTTTGATTTGAAAAGTGAGCTATTTTGTTGAAAATTCGTTTTTTCTTTAACAGAAAATTATTTTTTTTTTCTACCTGAAAATGTAATTATTCCAATTGAATATTCTAATATTGTAGTTGAAAATTCATCTCTTTAGTTGATCATAATAAAAATTTTAAATGGAACCATCCAATTTCAGGTTGAAAAATTACTATTTTTAGTTGAAAATTAAACTATTCCAGTCAACCATTTTAGTTGAAAATTTATAAGTCTTGTTGAAAATTAATTTTTTTAACCGTAAATTTAAACTGTCAAATTGAATATTTATGTCGAAAACTGATATTTTTTGTTAAAAAATCAAATATTTCGATCAAAATTCATGTCTTGTGTTGAAAAATCCTCTGTTTTGGACGAAATTAATATTTTTGTATAAAAATTAATGTTCTTGTTTGGAAATTCATCTTTTTGGTTGAAAATTCCAGTATTTCAGTTAAAAATGTACAATTTTAGTTAAAAATTCAACTTTTTGGTTGAAAATACAACTACTTGGTTGAAAGATAAACTCTTTTGTTAAAAATTCATCTATTTGAATTGAAATTTATCTTCTTCAGTTGAAGATTCATCTATTCCAGTAAAAGACTCATAATTTTATTCACAAATTTATTTCTATGGCTAAAAATTTATTTGTCTTTTTTTGTATGAAATTTTGTTGTTGAAAATTAATTTTTTTGACTGAAAATTAAACTATTTGGTTGAAAGTTTGTCTTTTTTAGTTGAAAATTCATCTCTTTTCTTGAAAAAACGTATTTTTTGGTAGAAAATTATGCTTTATGTTTCAAAATTGACCTTCTTGTTTGAAACTTTATCTTATTGGTTACAAAATCAGGCATTCCAGTTAAGTATTCATCATTTTAGTTGAAATTTCATCTTTTAGATTGAAGATAAAAACTACTTGGTTGAAAGTTATTATTTTGTTTAACATGCGTCCTTTTGCATCAGAATTCATCTATTTCAGTTAAAGATTCATAATTTTAGATTAAATTCTTTTGTTTTTTTTTCTGAAAAATTAATTTATTAACTGAAAATTTAACTATTCCATTTTTGGTTGAAAACTGATATTTTTTTGTTCAAAATTCAACTATCTGATTGAGAATTCATGTATTTTGTTGAAAAATCGTCTTTTTGGTAGGAATTTAATCTTTTTGGTTCCAAATTCAACTATTTGGTTAAAAAATCACCTATATTGTTTCAAATGGAATATTTTTACTATGAACTTTAGGAATTTGAAACGGTTCTAATTGAATTTAATACAGGACCCACATTAATTGGACCTAAATATGCACTGAGTTTTATGTATAAAAAGATAAAATGGAAATTTCTTTGAATTATTATTTAAATTCATAGATTAATGTATTTTAATAAAATTCTCTTCGTTGGAAAATAAATTTTTTAATTTACTTGAAACTACCGGTTAAAATAGTAACCAGCAATACATTTACCAATTCATTTAGTAGTAGCATTACCAATTCCTTTAGTAGATATAGTTACTAATTCATTTAGTTAGTTATTCTTACTCATTGAATTAGTAGATTTGTACTAATTACTAGTAAACGAATCGGCCCTATTTGAATTAGTAGAAAACCACTACTAATTAGTTGTTTTCTACTCATTCAGATTTAGCGAGTATATTCATCCGTTTGTTATATTTTTCTATTATTAGTGTTTAACAATAAGTAAAGTAATGATATTTAGTTTTCTATACCACTATGCTTTAAGTTTTCCATTTACTCTATTTTTCTTCGGGGACGGCTCAAATTTAAATTATCTCATATTCTTCTTTTTTTAATTCGGTATTTGAAAATAAGAAAAATGAGGAAATTTGGTTTTTCTAGACCACGATGCTGGAAGCTTTTCTGGGAGTCCGAGTTTCCTTGGGGATGGCTCATATTGACTCACTTGGCATGTATGTAGAATTGCGATGAAAAATAAAGTTGAATATTTTATAGTATTTTTGTTTGTCTTCTATGGTGATAAAATAACAGAATTAGAGTATTCTCGCAGCCTCTGAAACCCATTCTTAAGGACGCCTGACTCCTCGGACTGGTTTTTTTATTTGTTTTGAATTATACGCAATTTTGGTTTTGTGGTTACAAAAATATTCTGAAAATTCAACATTCTTCAGGTTTGATAGGTTGTACTCTTTCAAGAAGCATATATACAATCGAACAAGAACCTGGGACAATTCTTTTGAATGTATCAGCAAATGCGTTGAGGCAAAAATGCGATTTAAAAGGTGGCGAGACGGCTGAGAATTTTAAAAAATTCATGAAATCCTACGTTTCACGTACCAACGATGTTCACCAAGAAATTCCAGTTAAAATGAAAAGAGGAAATCGTACCAAAGATTGGGATACTGCATTTCACGATTTTTATTACATGGATACCAATCTGAGAAGGATTATGAAGAAATTGACTGATACTGTGCTATCTTGCTTGGACGAAAACGATTTGGACGAGCAAAGCAAGCAAAAAATGATCGACTCTGCTCTGGAAAAAGTCAGCGCTGCTGGAAAATATGGTAAGATTTTTTATACAATTAATTATTTAAGTTAGATTATAATATTTGATATACTACCATAGGTACAGGTAAGCATAAATAACGTAACTTTGTACTAAGCACTGATTTATTTATTGCTTCCAAAATAAATTGTAGCACGCTTTGCAGGTTGAATGGGTCACTAAGCATTTTCTGACAAAATTTGTTTTTACACTTTTTTCACGTCTATTCTTCAATTTATTTAATGAAAAATCAATTTAGAAGAAAACTGATAGCATAATTATTTTTTACGGAAAGAAGCTACCACAGAATGAATGTAAATAAACCTTTTTGTTATAAATAAATCAATTAGTTAATTTTATATCTTGAAAACTTTAGATACAATGCACGTGAGGAATTGTTTAATACAATTCGTTAAAAGTGGGGAAGGTAATTTTAATGAATTCCATGTTGAAACTGTTTACAATTTTTTCTCATAAAGTTGCAGGAGAAGCAATAAATCAACACAAGATACTTTGGAATTTTCAATCAACGCTATTTACTTTTTCGACCTATCTAGGAGGGTGCCTTATAAAATTAATTTTTTTTATTTTACCTTAAATGGGAAGTTTCTTTCTTTTGGCGAGAAAATAATGACCGCTTTCTTTAAATTGACTCACATGTATTCAGAGAAATTTAAAAAATCTTTTTGAATATTTTATAACTTTTGTCTTATGCAATACATGAAATCCTTTATTAAGATGTCACTTAAGTTTCAAATTTTGTTTTCCTTGAAAAAAAATCAAGCTATGTATTTAAGTGGCGATTTTACGACAAAGTTGAGATCAAAAAGGTCAAGTTCGGTTCTTAAAATAGTTTTTCAATTATAAAACTTACGAAGAATATTACCTACTTTACTCAAAACAGATTTTCATGTTCGATATCAATATTTGAATAATATGTGTCCTATAATTATCAAATAAATTTTTTTTAATTACAAATTTGGTATCTTCTCGTAAAAGGAAGGGCTATGATATCTCATTGCTTCATATTTAGTTTAAAAAACAAATTTTATCCTAATAAATAGTATATGCAAAAGATTTTACATTTTAAAGGGTAAAAATTTGCGAAAAATTTAATTAATTTGATCAAAAATATCATTCCGCTACGTTTTACGAGATTTTGAATAATTTTTAATTGTTGAAAAATTGATTTTATAATGATTGCATGACATGTATTGTATTGTGTTTTTGTTTAATAATAGATTTAATGCTTTCACCATGATTCATTTTGATAAATTTAAATTCAAAATTTAAAGCTTTTTCGGGTTTCAATCGTGTGCAAAACTACGAGATTGCCGACGTTTCGTGAACATTGCAGTTCACTTCTTCAGGGCTGACCTGAAACTGAAGTTTCAGGTTATTTTGTTCTTATATATATTCTCTACGATGCCTGTGATTGGCCAGAGCGCCCCATGGTAGGGACTGCTCGAACTTGATTGGCCAATCAAGTCCTTTTTAAAAAACCCGGGAGGACGGAAAGCAATCTCGTAGTTTTGCACACGATTGAAACCCGAAAAAGCTTTAAAAATTGTGTTTTTGTTTGTTTTACATTGCACTTCATTGAATTGCATTGCATTTTATTCTCTTATATTGTATTCTATTGTATTTTTGGTCTCTGATTTTCAATAAAATCGTAACTTAAAGGATGTTCAAAAGTGTAGTTCTTATTTTACTTTTTTTTTAAATCATTTTGTTCCTACTCGTAATTCCGGTGCGAATGTTCAAAAATAGAATATCCTGCAAATTTTATCTAAACCATAAGATTATCTTGGGCAAAATTGTGCAAAAACGTTTAATTTACGTGCATTTTTCAGTTTTTTTTTAAATCAATCAATATATTTGGTAAATTTTCAAAATTTCAAGTTTTTCAAAATAAGTTTGCATAAGAACCAAAAAAGATAATATACTTGAAGTTCCTGGGGTGCTGGGTAAATATGAACCGATTTAGATATTTGAAGTACATTCTATTTTTGGGCAGTCGCACCAGAATCGCGTGTAGGAGCAAACGATTTCCAAAAAAATTATTATAAAAAGATTGAATTACTTAGTTCTATAAGGCTAAGAAAAAAAATTGAAGGTTACATAAAACCTTAATAAAAAATGTCATCTATTTCACAGTAAGTCATCATTAAAGTTGTATAGATTTAAATTCAAAAAAGATATAAAGTTATGTATCCTATACAAGAAATCACACAATAAGCTCTAAATATATTTGTCAATTAAAAAAAAAGAAGATTATTTGGTAACAATTTGATAATAATTAAACATTTTTTTATCAGTTACTATTGCAATGACGGATGGGGAGTGTTTTGACGAAGCAGGATGGGCTGCATTTGCACTCTGTACAACAACCTCTGACCCTAAAGGCTCGCCTTTCATTCCACTTCCGCTTGTTTATAGCCACGATGAGTGCAAGTAAGTGTTATGAAACAATTGCAAAAAATTTTGATGGGACACTCTACCCCTAAACATTTCTTCTCGAAAACGATGCTCTTACGAAGCCATTTTTTTGAATATTTATTGAACTTCACTACATTTGACAAAAACAAATTTCGCTCGATAAAAGATTTTTTTATTGTTTTGTCTAGTGAAATGTTGACCACACTGTTAGAAATATCTGGGTGAATTTTCAACCACATGTGGCTGAAGTTTTATACAATTACCGTTGTTGAAATTTCAACCACATGTAATTGAAATTTCAGTAACGAGAAAAAATTGTTTCGGCACAATTAGTGAATTTCAAGACAATTATAATTTTTCAAAAATCTTAAAGAAAACCCATGAAGATTCCTGAAAAATACTGTACTTTGAAATTCAATAACTGTACCGAAAGAATTCTGATAAGGAATCAGTGAGTTATTTCGTACGTTTGTGTCGTGTGATCCATGAGATTAACAAAGTGCATAGAATATTTAGGAAAATAAGCAGCTTTAAAGAAGAAAAACAAAAGGTCCGTTGGAATTATATTACCATAATGAGTTGCGCGCCCAATCAAACTTTTCAACACTCGTTTTTGTAAACATAACCTAAAAAAGCATACAGCAGTTAGTACCAATAATCTGAATTGAATTTTCCCATTATGATAATATTAATCCAACGTACCTTTTGTTTTCTTCTTTTCCTGAATATTATATGTCCTTTATTAATTTCGTGGATCTCACGGCACAAACGTACGAAATAACTCCTCGTGGGACTTGTCTCGTTGGGGTCTGGCCTAGCCAGCAGTATGAGGGCGCATTGTGTATGCGCAAACGTCTTATTGAATTTTCAACTACATTTGGATGAACTTTATTTCAACTCCGTGGATGAACGAGATTTCAACCACAAAAGTGGTTGAAAAGTGGTTGAATTTTCAACATATTTCTAACAGTGCAGATACAAAAATTGTGCCAGTAAAAATTCTGAGATTCTGGCACTGAGAAACTGATAAAATATATTTAATAAGAATTGTTTCGCAAATTTTTTGCAGTGACATTTTTAAAACTCAAGAGTGCTATATAACGGCAGTGAAAAACTGTAAGGAATCAACAAGGACTGCAATGAACTCTACTGTCAGTGGAATGAGGGAGTACATCCGGTGTAATGGTTTTTCACGTCTCACTCAATTTGCAATAATTAGTGAGGGGCATTAAATTACAATTTCCTGGTTCCGTCCTAACAATAAGAAAAGCAGAGTAATTCAAATTACGTTTTGCAGCGATAAATTACCGTTCATCTTCGACTTCAGATCCTTTTTCCAAATCTGTTGACGACTTTACATTCTTTTTTTTTTTAATATGAACACGTATTCCCCCTCCATTTGTAGAAGTTAAGCTAATTATTGTATTTTATTAAGAAAAGAATTTTACTAATTAGTTTTTACGATTAGCAATAATTACGTTGTTATGTAAAATCCTAAACGGGTACTTATAATATTTTGTGTACATTGAGACTGAAATTCTTCTTATATCAAATTAAATTCAACTGAAAAAATGATAAAAAGATAGTAAAAAAGAAGTAATAATCACAGATAACCACGCTGGAATGTTTCCAGGATGTTGACACGTCGATAACTTTATCCGCCCTCAATTAAAGCCTGTCGCGTCAGCTATGTGCTACCATAACCATAAATACAATGTAATGTGCATTTCTATAATTCTGATCTTTGACTTCGTTTTTTTTTGTCTGGGTCGATAACATTTCTAAAGTGAAAAGAAAGAGATAAAGAATGAGAGTTATGTCTTCATTAGTTTCGAAAAAAATCCAATCACGTTTCCGCGACTTGTATCAGTATCTACGCTATGTGAATCATTCTTTAAGACATATGATCTATTTTCGTACAAATGCGAATAAAATTGTTTCGCTTTCCCCACAATGATTGTAGTGTTTTATATCCTGAAAAATCTAAGTACGCCTGCACTGAACTGCCATATAATTTAATAGTACAATTTTACCCCGATTTAATTAATATAATCATTCAAAAATGACTATTTAATTTTTTAATGATATGTTTATCTTGATAATTTGTTAAGTCTTTTTTTTCGGATCTCCAAAAGCGCTCAGTGGAAATTTTTTTCTATTGGTAGAACAATTTGCCTTTTTTTGAGAATAATAGAAAATTTCTCTAACCAAAGATCGATACTTTATTATACACTTAAAATCCAAATATGCGAGACCAGTAAACCGGAAAAAGTAATATCGAGAATTTAATTATTCACCTAGACGAAACATTTTAAGATCAAACTATCGTTAAAATTTTTAAGATTTACAATAACAAATTGCTCATTGCTTAATTGGTTTGAATTCAGAATCATTTACTTCCAAGGCTATCTTGGGAAATTAAATAGGATGCAATGAAAAACATTTGTATGGTCCTACATTTTTAGAATTATAAACAAAGTTCATATTTATAAAACTTTTTCGTTGTATTAATAACAATTTTAGAAACCACAAAAAAATACCTTAGTGACGTTGATTTAATTTTACAATTTGCCAACTCTATATCTCATTTCGTATAGATGTCATTTATTGCGTAAAAATGGTTGGTGATGCAGAAATCAGGTGTTACATCGGGTTAAAGTATATCCGCTTTTTATGTTTTAAATTGGTACTCATCCAATTGGTAACCCTACAAATGTGCACGCTTTAACTTTGAATTATACGAATTACATATTAGAGGCCATATTTTTGGCATTATTAAATTTCAGTTTCCCTGATTTGAATACAAATTGATGTACAGTTTTAATAATTAAACTTAAAGTTTTCTTTTATTTACGCTTTAGATCGAAATTCGGTTAATTTGAATTGTTCAATTTGGGAATCTTTCTAATAGCAATTGGTTAGTTTTAAATATTGGATTTTGTGATCATTAAATTGCACTCAATGTTGAATAATTCAAACATGAAACTGTACTTGCAATCATACAATTATAATGGCTGTCTTAATTTATAAAATTTCTGCATAGTTTGCTTATATTTATTTGCAGCCGATTTAGTGTCTCACTTGAAGTATTTCATCAGACAGCGTGAAGACATGAGCAAACAAAATTATATTGACGAAACTGTTCAATAACGCCCGAGTTTCTCATAGTCAATATGTAATGAGAACAAACTTCTACTAATTTATTCATAACTCGCAAACACTTTACATCCCTTGATACTTCACGAATACCTCCTTAGTCAAATCAATACCTCCGATAAAACAAAATGCGCATCTTATATTCGAATCTTCATCGCCAGTAAAACATGCTTTCTTTGCCAAAGAAGTCATGGCTCATCTATTCCATAATTATTTCTTGTTTCTACCCAGTCGTGAAAACCGACATCGAAATCTGGATGAAACATCTAAGAAGGCATTTTGAGGGGCACCACAAATTCTACCAGTTGGTGATTTTCTCTGAAAACGAAAAACGAAGTTCCCTAATTTCCAAGGAGTTAGTTCAAAACATTCCAACTCTTCGGATAAGCCTCGAAACTCTACAAAATACAACCAAAATTAATTTTATAAACAAGACATCTTTCGGCGAACCTAGATCCACAACCCTCTTTATTAAGATTATAAAATTTGAGGATAAGACCTACATCTCAAAGATGCAGCATTTTGTGGACTTTCTAAATGAGCTCTCGCCAATCAGAAGTCTTCCTAAATGCTTGATAATCTTCCTCCAAAAGCAGGATTTCAGCTATCGAAACCTGCTCCATCAGATGTGGAAAAACCGATTCTTGGACGTCACCATCCTCCATCTGATGAAGACTCAAGATGTAAAAAAGAAATTTCAATTTTCTCGAAATCATAGAGCCTCAGTTCATCATTACAATCCCTTTACTGATGTTTATTTTTCCGGAAAGTTGGTAACGGAATTCGAAAACTGGTTTCCGAATAAAGTAAGAGATATGAACGGTTATCAAATCAAAGCAGGGCTTATTACCAAACCGCCTCACAGTTTTGTAACTAGAAACTCCACAGGACATCCAATCAATTACACTGGTGCTGATGTTCTCATGTTCCAAGCAGTATCGAAAGCCCTAAACTTTACCAAGTTTTTTCCCCCTTCTAATGTAGAATCCTTGGGTGTTATCAATCGAGCAAACAAATCTGCAAGTGGATTTATTGGAGATCTTGTCTACCACAGAATAAATGTACTCGTGAATCCCTTGGTGCGGACGAGACCTCCTAAGGATCAGCTTTGGGAGTACAGTGGAACAGTGGATTTGGAAACCCTGAGAGCACTAGTTCCAATATTACCAGCTAGAGCTCATCTTGATCGACAAGACGTCTTCTTGACAGTAATTTTCTTCTTAGTTACTAACATATTCATCTGGATCGTTTCTCGTATTTTGAAATTCGATTCTAGCATTTGGCAAGGAGTGGACATCGCCCAAATGCTGCTGGGAAGTAGTGCATTTCGTGTTCCACTCAGAGCAGCTGAAAGAATCCTCTTCTTGTCAGTACTTTTCGTATCATTTATAAATGTCACAGTTCTCTATGCAGGATTCACATCCTCCAGGTTGATTTTCAGACCAGAGATGAGGTTTGACAGTTTTGAAGCCCTTGATTCATCAGGACTGACACCAATTATTTTGAAGAACTTTTTCAGTGTGACTTTTGATTTCGCAGATGGGGCTGTTGCAAAACTTGGCCAGAAAACAATAAAGTGGGATAGTGATGAGATTGGGATAGTATGTCCAAAATATCTTGATAAGTATAAGAACATCACATGTTTGTTGGTGAGCTCACAAGCGGAGGTAGCGATGAGGGCGGCTGAGACTGGGATTTTGGCTCTGAAGATCATGAAGCCGTCTTTTTGGAGTTGTGGAAGAGCGATGGGGTTTGAGACAGGTTCTCCATATGTTGATGAGTTTAACAAAGTATTGATGCGTTTAACAGAGGCTGGATTAAGAGCCAAGTGGTTAATGGACTCAAATGAAAGCAGGTTTGAAAATAATAATGAAGACGATGAAAATGATGATGATGATGATGATAATGATGATGAAGATGATAATGATGATGATGAAGATCTTGAGAATGATGACGTTAATGAAAAGAAACCTCGCTTAAAGTCAAGAAAGAAGAGACTTCATATAAAAATAAACAGAACACTTCTGTTCATAGTTTTTTATGGAGGTTCTGTTTCCTTTGTTATCTTTATATCTGAATTGGTGTTTCACTATACAAAAAATTATGTAGCGAGAAAGAAACGGAAGTAAGAATTGATGTAGTTATGAGATAGATAGATAGATAGATATAGAGATTGTAGAAATAGAGACTTGGATTGGTCCATAAAATAATTTTGTGTAACATCAGCAATATCAGAAGAAAATGGTTGTGAATATCGGAACATTCAAGGTACTTTAAAAATTTTTAAACCTCGGTTTAAAAGTCTGAAATTTCCTGCCTGAAACCTGCATAGAAGATATTCGAATAAAAACCCAAAATAAAAACAAACTCGTCAATTGAGTAGTACAGCGTCTTCTAACAAAGGATTAACTATCATCCGAGAACATCTTGATTGACTAAAAACCCTTCGTAGCTTTGGATTTAATTCTATAAATTGATGATTCCAAACTGGAGTGGTGAATAGCTCTATTCTGATCATCTTTTTGCTAATCGCAAAATTGGTTTTGATAATTTGTGTGACATTTTTTTAATGAATGCAGATATCTTTGGATCTTAGGATCCTTAAAGACTTACGCAGGATTGACATTTTTAATAATGATCTAAGAAGAAAATTTTAGCCTGATCACTTCTGGTTGCTCTTCCTAATGTTGGATAAGATCTAATACAACTCTAAAGGTTTGTAGTACAGCTTATAATCTTTCATTGAGTGAAGTTATTCCTCCATATAAGAGTTCATATTTTTCAAGCGCATTGTACACCAGTTCAAAAAGTCTCAACAAATTCTTGAAACTTACAGATCATTTCGGAGAATTTCAAAAGGTCTTCCGAAACATTCGAGAAATTAAAGAAAAATTTTGAAATCATAAAATATCAAGAGAATCATAGAACACTCTAGAATCTACAAATAAAAAAAACTTTCCAGAATATTCTAGAATAGTTTAGATAATTCCAGGAGATATTAAAACATCCAAGAAAAGTGGAAAATATGACAGAATTCGTATAAAATTGTGGGGCATTCCATGTAAAAGTCTACAAGTGGGTCCTCGATTTTTGTTATTTTTTTGTATTGTGTAGTAATTGGGGTACTAAATACTGATGTGAAAGAATTTTTAATCAATTAAACCATTTTTAATTATTGACTTTCGAAGCTAGGTAAACCGCGAAATTAAAAAATAAATAAATATTAGCTTTAAAGTGGTTTTAAGTTAATCACAAAGTAGAGAAACATGTTTTTTTGATATTTTTGAAGAAAATTCTCAACGTTTTTCGGTCGCGGAAAGAATAGGTTTACTTGAAAATATAAGTCTCCTATTTTATTCAAATTTTTTGCGATTGCTCAAAAATATTAACAATCAATGTATATTGTTTCAACAATGCTTTCTCAAGGATTAACAAGACTCAGATATTTTATTTCATACAATTTTCATCGCAATATATGTAAAAGTAATATTTAATTACGACTTATAACATATAAAGTATTTTTTAAATATTATTATTAAGTTTAAGAAATAAATTAACTTTTTAGCTGTTATTGAATAAATAAGGTTTCGGTTTCTAATAGAATGAACTAAAGATTACTTTTCAGTAACAATTTTCAACATTACTTTATTTTCAAGGAAAAATGGTTTATTTGTTAAGAAAATTTAACTAAAAAATGCACGTTTAAGCCTGTTTTTAATATATAGACTTTATTTTTTCAACTATATAAAATATAAAAAATATCTGCACAATTACCTCATACGCGAATAATTTAACAGGTCAAACTTTTTCGTTTAAATCATTTTACAAACAAATCAACGATTTTGATCATTTTTAACGCATAAATATAGTTTTTTAAATGATATCTGAAAGAACAAACAAAGTCCACATGTTAAATAATGGCTGAATTGTGCATTTTTTCATTAAAATAGCTTGAACCACTAACAATTTTTAGCAGACAATAAAGTAATTTCCAAAATTGTTACTGAAAAGTAATTGTTAGCTCATTCCACGAAAAAATGAAAGCCTATCTATTCTTTAACAGCTAAAATGTTAATTTTGTAAATAAATTTTATTATGATGTTAAAAAAAAGTAATTATGTAATATGTCGTCACTAAATATTACCTGCAAATATAATGCGATGAAAATGTTGTGGAATAAAATATCAGATTCTCGGTTTTCCTTAAGAAAGCATTTTGTCTCATTAATTTATTTATAATGAAGAAAAAAATGTTTATCCTTGCTCACCAATATAAATGAGCTGTCTAAGCCAAATTTTTCACTGATATTAAATATTTCTGAGCAATTTCAAACAGCTTGAACAATATACGATACTTGCATTTTCGAGAATACATATTTTTTTCGCGACCGAAAAACTTTGAAAATTTATTTCAAATGTTTAAAAAAAAATTTTGCTACTTCGTGGTTAACTCAAGAACATATAAAAAATTATATTTATTTATTTTCTTTTAAATTTTGGGTTTTTCCTAGTGCCAAAACACAACAATTGCAAATTGTTTATGAAATAAACAATATAAAAATTGATATTTCGATCATTCTTATACAATTTTCTTTAATTTAAACATTTTTTAGTACATTTGTACAGAATTATTTTCCTTGTCCGATCAATAATAGCAGATAAAAATTGCTAAACTATGGTCCAATTTTCAATTAACTATATCTGCCAAGATATTGAAAAATTTTCAAAACCTTTTGGCGCCCATATTTAGTACACGAATCGCTATATAATAACATTTTGAAATGTTCAATTTTTGAAGATTCTAAAGTATTCAGGAAATGTTTTGAAAATTGCACAAAATTTCATCAGATCTTATATAATAAATTCCAGATAATTCCACGATTTGCAGAACATTTTTTTTAGAAACTCTTAGAATAATCTAGTATATTTCAATTCTATAATATTTCAAGATAGTCTATAGAAAAGTTTAGAACTTTCTAACACATTCGGAAACATTTGGTAATATTAAGAACTCTGCAAAAATTAAAAAACTTACAAAAAATTCTGGAATAACTTAGAACAGTCAAATACATTAAGATATTCTAGAAAATTCGAGAGTATCCCAAAATTTGTTTAAAATTTTAGAAATAAGTAATGTACAATACATTTTTCAACATTACTATAAAATATCAGATAATTCTAGATTCATCAAAAAGTTTGTAGAATGTTGTATAACAAAACATTCGAAAATATTTTAGTAGACCCGAGTAAAAAAAAATCACTACGAGATTCTACTGGGATCCAGGATGAAGTCTCGCTAATGTAATGGGTATGAGACGAATCAGTAAAGTTCCAACGTTTCTCAACAATTTTTAAAAGTCCAAATATAGACAAAAATACTAGAAATATTACATTTTTTCGAAATTTTTATACTTGATTATGGGATTTTTGAGTCCTCAGTAATTTTTCGGACAAAATTACTAGAAAAGTTCCATTTGATTTATTTTTAAAAATTGTACAAGCGTTGATGGGATTCATGTCGAGAGTAAATACTGCTGAAATACGACTGAAGTTCGAAAAAAGTTCAATGTATGTTCGTTTTACCAGGATTTTTTTGGGACAAAAGTACCCGAAAAATTTCACTTATTTTTTTTCGGTACATAAATCCCATGCGCACTTGTAAAAAATTTTAAAACAATTAAATGAAACTTTTTTTGTACTTTGGTTCTAAAAAAGTGGAATAGGTGGAATAGGACTTTTTTGGAACCTGAGTCAAAATACGTCAAGTGAGCACCCCATTTTCCACTTTTTCGTCAAATCAAAACCTATATATATATGAATTGATAGTACTCACCATTAAAGAAACATATCCAAAAATTCTTTTTTGAATTTTTACATTTTACAGCAAATAATTAGATAATACAAAATACGAAGACTTTTAATTGAAAAATCGATTACGCGCAAAGTACGTAGCAAACTATTATGAAATTTGACAAACATATAAATAAGTACGTGTACTTTTTATTAACTAACAAATCAAAATTTATTAATTACATCTTCCAATTTTTGTATAACTTTTTTATAAACAATTGCATTTTTGCATATGTTCTACACGCCGAAATTGATTTTTTTATTTACAAATAATATGCGGAAAACATTCAAGTTTAAGAATCCGAAAGAAAAATTACCCGCTCGACTATAATTGCGACGGGAGAAATATTTTTTTCGCGGAACTCGTCTTTGTGCCCTAGCCGCTAGCGAGTGTGGCCATTTTTCTATTTGACGTTCCCGGTGTTCGTCAATAACAGGAAAATTGTTGAAATAGCCTAAGTTTTATAGAGTAACATTAGTTAAAGATGTTCCAATATTATATAATGAACAAAAAATTGTTTTATAAACAAATTATTTTTTGAAAGAATGTTTTCTATGATTTTGCATAATTTTACATTTTTTGAAATTATATTGCAAGAAATTTTGGTAAATCAATATGATGATGAAGAAATTTTTTCTTGAGATTATTATTATTAATATTATAAACAAATTTAATAAACGAAGGAATTAATCAGGAATTTTTCGATGTCAATTTTTTTAATTAGGAACTTTATGATAATTTTAGCAAAATTCATAATTTGTTGGTTAATCCAACGATTTTTTCAAACAAAATTAATAAACAAATGCATTATTCGGGCATTTGTCAGCAGAAAAATTAGTTTTTTTTCTATACCAGGCTTTTCAGTTTGGGAATCCATGACAATTTCAGCAACATTCATAATTCTTTAATCAAGTTTATGATTTTTTAAACAAATGCATTATTGGGGCATCTGTCGATGCAAAAATCGTTTTTTTTTTTTCGATGTCAGACTTTTTAATTCGGATCTTCATAAGAAATTCAGCTACATTCATGATTAGTTGATAAATTTTATGATTTTTTAAACAAATTTAACATTCAAATGCATTATTCGGGCATCTGTGGACGGAAAAATTCGTTTCCTTCGATGTCAGTCTTTTTAATAGAAACTTCATAAAAACTTTCTGATAAACTTAAATTTAAAGGACTGAGATTGAAAAAAAAATTTTTTCGTCGACAAATACCGAAATAATGCATAATGTTTGTTAAATTTGGTTAAAACATCATAGAATTTATCAACTAAGTATGAGTGTTAATGAAATCACTAAGTTCCCAATTAAAAAGACTGGAATTTTTGTTAAATTTGTTTGAAACAAATCATAAAATTTATCAACTAATCATGAATGTTACTGAATTTCTTATGAAGATCTGGATTAAAAAGCCTGACAACGAAAAAAAAAGGATTTTTCCGCCGACAGATGCCCCATTAATGCATTTGTTTATTATATTTGTTTAAAAAAATCATAAAATTATTCAAAGAATTATGAACCTTGCTGAAATTGTCATGAAGTCCCCAACTGAAATGGAAAGAAACGAAGTTTTCTGCCGACAAATGCCCGAATAATGCACTTGTTTATTATATATTTTTTTTAAATCATAAAATTATTCAAAGAATTATGAATGTTGCTGAAATTGTCATGAGGTCCCAAACTGAAAGGACTGGAATAGAAAAAAAACTAATTTTTCTGCCAAAAAATGCCTGATTAATGCATTTGTTCCTAATTTAAAAAATTGACATAGAAAAAAACGAATTTTTCTGTCGAAAAATTCTTAATTCATGCCTTCGTTTATTGAATTTGTTTATAATATTAACAATAATCCGTTTTTAACAAAAACTAGTAATTTATGTTAAACGATCATTTTTTTCGATTCACTGATCGTCTAAAGTGTATAAAAAGGAACATTTTAATCCATTTGTGCAGTGATGGCGAAAATCAGATGCAATGAATTTGATATAAAAATTAATGATGTTCAATGCAGTTGACCTCATTCTGATAATATTTTCTACTTGCTGTTCTAAATCCCTTAATAAGGAAGGAGATTAAATCTAATAAATGGTATTTAACGAAGCTATGCCGCACCATCATTCAGTTTGCAGTGCGAATTTCAAGATCATCACAAGCGAAACACTATTTGTGCAACAATGAAGACTTTAGTTGCAAATATAATTTTTTTGTGTAGGTGTAAAATTAGTGCACACGAAACGATTCATAATTATTCTTTTTCTCAATGTTGACATCATTAAACTATCAAATAACAATCGTTCATAATTAATAATTAATAATTGTAATTCTTTATAACAAAAGTGTGATTACTTCAGGTATTTCGCCTTCAATCTTCGTTGATGGAGAGACACCGGTTTTATTTCTCGATACGGACTTTGACGAGTTAATCAAAAATTGCAAGTGGCAGAACCTGGATATCAGGGACAATAAAATTTATGAGCCATACTTTAATCGCTACTTAGAAATCCAAGAAATTATAACAAAGAAACTAAATTCTGATAAATCGCTGAAATTAGACAAATTGATTGAGGATGAATGTATCAAGCAGCCAACTTTGAAACAAGAAATAGAAAATATGACGAATATTTTTCAAAGTTGTTTAGAGGAGAGTGAACGTTTGGATGAAATGAGAAAAAAAAGTATGGTAGAGAAGGTTCTGGAGACTAAATGTGGAAGCATAAAGAAAGGTAAATTGAATTAGCATGATAAAACTGTAGTTAAAGTTAATATATTATTTCAAACGGCCAATTTCGTTACAGCCTTGATTGTACGAGCAGAAGAAAATTGTATCCAATCAGACAATCCTGATCATCGTGCAAACTGCATCCATCTGGTTTCACATCCTGTACAATCGTTTCTACCAGTTCCGATGAATTATTCCGCTCAAGAATGCAGGTGAGGCTTCTAAAAGTGTTTTGTAGTATTAAACGTTTGATAATTAGTGTTGCTACACCTTTATTATTTTATATAAGTAAAAATGAAAAAAACATAAGAATGTAATTTTATATTGTTATATTTTAAAAATGAAAGCTTACATATTATAAAATGCTAAAAATGGATCTGCTTCATTTAAAAATAATATTTAGAAAACGTAGTGCTGCAATTAATTAATATTTTATGTTTAAGCTTTGCAATTGAAAATTAAAAACTTGAAAAATTAAAAAGAAATTTTATATGGGTGCAATTATGGTAAAAAATTGGTATAGACAATATGATAAATAGAAAAAAATTTAAGTTATAATTGTGTGTAAGTGTTAAAAAAACGTTGTCTATTTTATTTTAATAATTTTAAACATGAAAAAAAAATTTTAGAATCTTATACTTCTTTAAAATAAATTGCAATAACGTACCATAATTTTCGATTATCGAACATAAAAAGTATAGTTTTTTAAGCATTCCAAAATAGTAATTATTTTTATTGCAAAATTATTTTTATTGTAGAATTTTTTAGTTCAAATCTGCGTTCTGAAAGTATAACTAAAGAACATTTCCGATAGACTTCAGTTTTTTGTGTATAATTGCTGGAAAATAGGCTCACTTTTTTAGCTATACTTTTGGTTAGCAGAAATTTAAATTCATTAAATTAATCAAATTCATGGCGAATTTTGTTGCAATATATAAATTCTTAAATATTCGTCAACCATTCAATTCTTACATATTCCACAAGGGATCAAAAAAGTGAAAAATGACAATATTCAAATTCTTCAGAAGATGTGGGTTTGTTTTTAAACCAAAATTATGAAATTGTACTACTATTTGTTATAAATGAATTTCGGAATTTTGGAGAACAAAATAATTTTGTTAGTATTTGTGAAACAGCATTTTTTCACATTAACAACTGAATACTCACAAAATTCGGCAAAATATGTAGGTTTTTTTAAAGATTAAATTACAATGCCCGAACGAAAGATATTAAGGGATTTGAAATTTTTATTTTTTTGTGTCGCTAAATCACAACTTTTATATTAGGCTTAACTGCTGCTATGTATTTAAGCATTTAAAATTATTCAATTTGAAATTTTTTATTTACAAAATGCTGAAATATTTCAAATTAGCGCTTAATTTTTACTATAAATTGTTCAGTTTTCATTTTTTCTACATTTAGCTTAATTTTGTTCAACTTAAATTTGAAATTCTACAATTAATAACAATTTTAATATTAAAAAAGTGTAATATTAATTATATTTCAATGTAAAATTGTACAATATAAAAATTAATTTTCAATTTGTTGTAAAAGCGTTTATTTATTTTTAATTTGAACGCTTTTTTATTTGAAAATACTCAATTGTAAAAG
>CAKNWT010302855.1:0-17481 GCA_932066315.1 Andricus coriarius | reverse complement strand
TAATCTAAAATACGAGATAAGTCAAAAAGTTTTTCTCAATCTAAAAAATCCCGGGAGATAATTCTTACTCTTGACATGAAAGTGTAAATAATTATTTTGACCTCTATAATACAATAAAATAATAATATTTGTGTACAACTTATAAGTAATTGCGTTCTTTCTTCTTGTTTCCAGGATGTTTGGAGTCACATACGAAGAGATAGCGGAGCGTCTACTCAGCATTCCACCGAGAAAGACAGATCGAGAAAAAGTAGTTACGGTAGTGGAACTCTCCCACCTGTCGTTAGACATTACAGTCCAGAATCCAACAGCAGCAATAGTCAAACCGATTACAGCCCTACTTGCAATTCAAGGTAATTTTTCCAAACAAAACTTATTTTAAATCTCAATAATTATAATATCAAGTAAATTTTAAACGATATTAATTGTTGAAAATTCAATTTTTTTCAGACGAAAAACGCTAGCATAATCCAAAATTGTTAAAAGATTCTAAATCTTATTTAAATTATAATGATTTTTGTTTAAAAATACAATTTTCGATTAAAAACGCCAATTGAACTTAAAACTGATAAAAATCGAATAATTTTTTAAGAAAAATGTAAATTTCTATTGAAAAACACTAACATAATCTGAAAGTGTTCAAGCTTACAAAAATCAACCGATTTCGGGTTGAACACACCAAAATAACCTAAAGTTGTTAAAAATTGTAACTATTTTTTATAATATAATTTTTTTAAATACCAATAATTACCGGCGAAAAACACTAACGTAAGAATCAATTGTTCCGAATGTTAAATTTTCTTTGAAATCTATATTGAAAACCGCTAGCTTAACTTACATTTGTACAAAAAAATTTAATTTTTTTATTTAAAATCTAATGATTTTTTACTAAAAATACCAATTTCTGGTGGAAAACGGCAACAAAACCTAAAAATTTTGAAATAGGTTGTGAATCTTCTTTGAGATTTAATTAAAAAAAATTAAAAATACTAATTTCCGACGAAAAACACTAACATAAACCACAATTGTTCAAAGATTCTAATTTTTTTCAAATTATAATGATTTTTATTTAAATATACCAATTTTCGTTGTAAACCCCAACGTAACATAAAATTGTTACAAAATTACGAATTTTGTTGATAGTTAATATTCTGTTTTGTTCTGGCATTTTAGTTGAAAATTAATCTCTTTGTTTGAAAATTGAACTATTTCGTTTGAAAATTCTTTTTTTTTTGTGTGTGAAAATGACTATTTAGTCTAGAATTCATGCATTTTATGGAAAATTCCTGTTTTCTAGTAGAAAATTAATCTTCTTGGTAGAAAATTAATCTTTTTGGTTAAAAATTCGTCTATTTTGTTAAAATTTCAATATTTGTGCTTGCAAGGTTAAGAATTTAAAGCGTTTTTTGGTTTTCTAGTTCCTTATTGTGAAGCATTGAAATATAAATACGGCAGTATTAGCCAGTTTTAGTCACTTTTTAGCTTAAATTAGTCACTTTTTCCCCTTTTTCAAGTACATTAGTCTGGGACAGTTCTGGATTCGTTTATTTCACAACAAAGTCCTATTGGAAAAAGTCTTAAAACTTTGTCGCCACTGATATTATAATCTCACCATTAATGTGTGCATTTTTATAATCAAAACTCAATAACATTTAAACTTAAAATTCCAGGTTTTCTGACGGTTGGAAAGAGGGTCGTGGCAGGCCAATTTTGAGATCCAAGTCTGATATCAGCGACCGATACTGGCGGCATGACAACGGCCGTTCGCCTAAAAAACCTTCGCGTCCTCCTCGTTCCGTTACTCAACTAGAAAACTTTTTCGATCGTCTAGGACTCGATTCCGAAAATTATCAGCGCATAACCGAACCCGATTCCAAGTCTTCATCCCCCGTATTTTTCGATAGTGTTAGTTCCGTGGATTCTGCGCTAGGGCTTTACTCGTATGTCGCAGGTAACCAGGGAAATCCAGGCAGCCAGTGGCAAAATAATAACTGCAGCACTGGAATGGGAAATGAAGAAAGCAACCAAAGGACGAGCGACCAACCGAGTATAGTCGAGAGGAACGCAAGAATCATCAAATGGCTCTGCCAATGTCGCAAACTTCAATTCGGATACAGTTAAGCAATCAATGAAACGATTCAAACGTTAATTTTCAATCGGATCTAAAATAAATTAAAAAGACGACGAGAAGATTGTTTTCAGATTCGTTAGTTCTATATTCTAAATTAATTCTATTCGAATTAAGTTTTACTGATTTGGGATTTAAGCTTATTTGAAAAGAATTAATTAGCGACGGATTTATAATGTGGATGTACTGCTGAATTCACATGAATTTTAAAGCAGATATATGTACATCTGAATTAACAAGGGAAACCTACACATTCGGAATTTTGTTCGGATTCATACTCCTCCAAGTAATAAGTCATTACCAAACTTTTAATATGCTAAAGTAATAAGTTGCGCTTTTCAGCCATTCTCGAGAAAAACGACTTTTAAAAAGGCCACGCACGTTAAATGGACCGCGATACGACAGTTTTTCAACTTCCGGTTGGTTCAGGCGTCAGTTTTTGTTCTCATACAGTTTTAAATTATTTATAATAATAGAAAGAATATCAAGAATAATATTTTTGATAATTGATGAAAACTGATATTTCTTAACTTCAGAATTAATCAATATTTTCCGTTGTTGTTCAAAAATCTAAGTTTTATTTTTGAAGTCAAATGATTTTTTTGTTAAATAACCGATTTCCAGTGGAAAGCGGCAACAAATCCAAAAATTGCAAATTTGGTGACTGAATGATAATCTAAAAAGTCTTATGATAAAAAAAATAATACCAATTTGCAATGAAAAACTAAAATACCCTAACGAAAATTATTCTTTTGTTCAAAATAACCGATTTCGGTGAAAAACGTTAATATAACCTTAAATTGCATATTTAGTGATTTTTTTACTAAAAATACTGAATTCCTGTGTAAAAACGGCAGCATAACCTAAAATTGTTGAAAGTTGTAAATCTTTGAAATATAATTTTTCGTGAATTACAAATACCAATTCCCGACGAAAAACACTAACATAGTCGAAAATTGTTAAAAGATTCTGAATCTTCGTCAAATTATAATGATTTTTCTTTGAAAATACCAATTTCCAGAAGTGTAAAATAACAACATAACCTAAAATTGTTCATAACTTATGAATCGTCCGGAATTGCACAAGCTTGTAAATTATAGTGTTAAAAAACATTGGATTTAAATCTAATGATTTTTGTTTCAAAATTGAAAATATTGTGCTAACTATATTGATTTTTGTTTTTAAATACCCATTTTGGCTGTAAAACGCTAACGTAACCAAAAATTCTTTAAAAATTGTGAACCTTTCAAATCTAGTGATTTTTGTTTAAAAATGTCAATTTTCTGTAAAAAAAAGGCTAACAGAATCGAAAAACATACATTGTTGAAAAATGTTTAATCTTTGAAATCTAATAATGATTTTCTTTTAAATATCCATTTCCGGCCTTCTTCGAAACTTTATGATTTTATATTAGAAGTTTTAATTTCACCGCGTCAGAGTATTTAAACAGCATAATTTCAAATTTAAGGGCATGTACCAGAATGTCGCGTGACCTATTTTATTAAACGAACTTACTCATAAACTAATAAGTCGAATGAATTTTCCATACCAGACAGGCATAAAGGCAAGCAAGACGAAAGTGTGCCTGGTATAGAAAATCCATTCGACTTATTAGTTTATGAGTAAGTTTGTTTAAAAGAATAGGTCACGTGACAGTCTGGTACATGCCCTTAAGGTATAATGAAAAGCCATTCAGGTTTCCAACAACAATGATTGCGAAATTTTCTAGATATATCGTTACACAACTTTTTTTTAGATCTGAATGTCTATTAAATTTATTTAAATCAAGAAAAAATATATATAAATATTTAAGCTTGATTTAAATAAATGAAAAAAAAATAAATAAAATACAAAAATAAAATTGGAAAAAAATGCCAGCAGTTGAAATCGAGCCCGGAGGAGTATGAATCCAAACAAAATTCCGAAGTGAATGTCCTTGTAAGTAGCGTTTATTCCGGCTTGTATTTTATTGTTTTTGATTAAGGACATTTTGTAATCGTCCTAAGGATTCTGTTTGCGCGTAGATATATATTTGTTGGTGCAATGGGATTTGTGCCATTTGAACTTTGCAATTTGCTCTGCAACTAATGTACAATATTTGCTTTTACGATGAACTAAAAATATTGTATATTCGCAACGAAGGTTCACTATTTCATCATTGCCTTTGCGCTTTCGTTCGCTTGTCTCTTATTGCCGTAAATTGTAAATAATATTTAATTAGAAAAGTATTTTCCAATCATGGAATATATTGCGGTTGTAGTCATTTGATTTCGTTTGTTGTCGACAGGTACGATATAGTTTCGATTCGACAAAAATTAGTTATACTCTAATAAGCGTTACCCGAACGTTTATTCAGCGTGATGTAGGGAATAGTTCGGTGATAGAAAAGATATATAAGTGACAAATTTTGATTCGATTATAGGAAATTATCTATATTTATTTACAAGTTGTCGAATTCGGTCTCGATGTTTCCCTCAACTTATACAAAAATAGTACGAAATATTCTATTACTGATTTCGCGAGGTCAATTTAGAGAAGATAGGTTAATGGGGAAGACAACAAATAATAATAAATGGACGCCTTTACTTGCTGGTCTTCGAAACCGCAAACGTGACAAAATCACTCAATTAATGTTAACGTTTAACAACTGAAAATGAAAGGTAGACTCGAGTAGTATAATTGTACTTACTCTACATGTACTTGCAGATTTAATCGTCTAAGCTTTTGCAGTTAAGATTCAACGATGAAATCTAAAACGAAAATCATGACATCTTCGATTGAGTCTTGGTAAAAAAATCGAATGCTTCAAGGACGCAGGCTTCTAAATTTATTTCGATTTTGAGTACGAATTTTTAAAAATAAGGCACCTTTGATTCTAAATGTTAATACCGACTTAGCTTATTTCGAACACTTTTACCAAGACACCTTTTCTTTTCTTTAAAGAGATATTTGTGAAGTTCAATAGATTCTCGAAAGCAGAATGTTTGCGCAGATTTATGTTCTATTTAAAACAATCTGATCGCACAAATAGTAACGTTCATTCCATCCTAGTATATATTATGTATGTATACAAATATTGAGATTTACGGTAGAGTCAAAAGAAAAAGAATGGATTTTGAGAATTTTTAAAGACGACAGTATTTTTCATACATCTCGCGTGGAAATATCAAATGCACAAATTTAGTTTTATCTTACACTCTTAGACAGTTTTGAATGTCAATTGAAAACCATGACCGTCGCATAAACACACTGCTGATCATCTTGTGTGCATAAGTTTTCATCGAGGTGATACATAACGTAGATTTTTTAAATAATTAAGATTAAGTTAGACAAATATTTAATTTTGAGGGTTCAAATAAATAATATCTCAATTTAAAAAAATGTAAACTACTTAACTTTAAAAGTTTCAGTATGTAATGTAATGTGTTCTGTTTTGTTCTAGAAGGAAATTCGATGTTATAGGGCACTTTCTTGAATTCTTTGGAATAACCTTGAGAATTTCTAAATTCATATCATTTCTACTAAATTCACTTGAATTGTCTTGAATGTATATTAATTCCACTAAATTCAATTGCATTTTTGTTAATATTTTTGATTCTTTAACATTCAGTTGATTTTTTTTTCAATTTTAGCGAATTTATTTGAATTCTTCTGGCTCACTTGCATTTTTTTTACCCACTTGAATTCTATTAAATGCCTTTGAATTCTCCTATATTAATGTTAATCCTACTGAATTGTTATGAATTTATTTCAAATATAATGAATTCAATTACATTTTTTAAAGTATTTTGATTCTTTTATATTCACTTGCAGTTGTTTAATTCTTGTCATTCCTTTGAAATCATTTACATTATTTTGCAATTGTTTGAATTCACTTCAATTCTTGTGATTCATTTCGATTTCTGGAACCCCTAAGATTCTATTCAATCCATTGAAATCTTTGAAATTCCCGTGAAATGTTCTAAATTTATTATTAATTCTACTGAAGCAAATTACATTCTTATTCAATCTTTGGATTATATTGAATTTTTGTTAATTCACTTAATTTCATCTAATTCATATAAATTCCTTTACTCTTACGATTCCTTTGAATCCAATGAATTTCTTAGCATTATTTTGAACAATTCTTGAACTATTTTGAATTTCTGAGAATTCGCTGGAATTTTTTCAACTCTTAGGCTTCTTTCAAGACCATGGCTACGGGTCCCGAAATTTCGGTACAAATAGCCAGCTTTATTCGGTACGTGTGTAAATGTACTTGAATTCTTTAGAATTCCCTTAAATTCTTCTGAATTAATTTCAGTTCTACTAAATTCAATTGAACTTTTTATAACTTTTTTGATTTTTTGAATTCCTTGAATTAATTGGATCCTTTTGTATTCAGGTGTTCCACAAAGTTGGTAGTTGTCGAAGTTATGTATCCCTTGGCTTTTTCACTTAAAACTATACTCTTATATATGTATAATAATGTGCTATTACACAAAGTAATATTTTAAATTGCATTTAGCATGTTGACCAAATACCTGGTAGATTGATAGTATTGTATTTTCAAGGTCGAAAATACCTGTAATATTCTAATACGTGAAACATATAACATTCGTAATTAGAAATTTACTTTTGAAAATCAAAAGTCGTTACCTCCAGAAAGTCAAATTCGCTCCTCGAATTGCTGATTTGTTTGTTAAAATTGACTTCAACAAAATCTACATATTTTAAAACATATGGTTGAAAATATGAAATTGAAAATTATTTTTCGAGAAAGTTATATTTAAAAAAAGAACGTATTTTGAGGATATAAAGAAGTCTACGTTA
This sequence comes from Andricus coriarius, assembly GCA_932066315.1. Lineage (NCBI taxonomy): Eukaryota > Metazoa > Arthropoda > Insecta > Hymenoptera > Cynipidae > Andricus > Andricus coriarius. The sequence goes on along the minus strand of CAKNWT010302855.1, from coordinate 10,541 downwards.
TATGTTATGTATTTATAAATGATTTTGTGTAATAGTTTGTGTTTGCAGTGAATTTTATAAATGACTCGGTCCTGTGAGAGACGTACAATGCCGATAATTAATTAATTTGTAGCATAATTATAATTGTTAAGATTGTCAGATTGGACTACTTAAGTTTACAATTAGTTTCTCCTGTATTTTACCGAAACGTGCTTAGGCATTTTTACAGTATAAGCGATGGACTGACAATTTAGCGAGTCACTTGAATACATAGTCGAACTTCGACTGATGGACAGTCAAACTTAGATATTTCTACACTACACACTTGTGATGTATAATAATAATAATAATAATAATAATAATAATAATATTTAACATTGTTGAACTCCTGAACTTGATTGCTTTTTTATAATCTAGTCACGTAGAACAAAATGTGTTAATACAACATTGAATAATATAATTAAATTTCTTCTGAACACTTCAATATTATTTAATGGAAAATACAAAATGTAATAAATACAGATTAGTTCTTCAATTCCATGTTTTATGATTTGAATGCATGTCCTTGCCTTATCTTTCTCATTAGCGATGCAAGAAGTATAATCAAATTACTTCTCGTTAAAAATTATTACCGTTTATTCAAATCATTTTCACTGTGATAATATACGTTTCACCCATTCCTAATTTTGTTTCATTACAGCTGAAATTATTATAGAATATTGACAATAACGAAGACAATATACTAAAGGTTTAAAATCTAAATTTTTTTATATTGGAAGGAATCTGGTTATTTATCGGTATCGGCAGATGTTGTGGATTTTTCTTCAAGAAAGAATCGACTTCTTTTCCTGCGAAGTAAGCGAAAAATTTAAATTAGAAATATTCAATTATTTCTTTAAAAAACAAATGTTATACTTTTATGCATAATACTCACGGAAAGCTGAACTCTTGGACAATTCATTGGCCCATCTCAGAAGCACACGTTGTCGCTCTTCAGAGGAAGAATCTACTAATTGATCTAAAGCGTTCCAGATCAACGTGCCACTAACAAATTGGTGGTGACCCACCGGCCAAGAATTCCAATTCCTTTGTATAATTTTGTCGGTTAATGCATTAATTTCTGTTAATACAGAAATCTTTTTATCATGACTCTGTCCTAAAATAAAATAAAATTTTGAGAATGTAAAATTGACAGGGTAGCCGCTGGACTGGAAAACACGACGAATGACCGGGAATTTATTTTTTGACCGGGATTTTACAAATTTTTAGAAGAAAAACGTATCCAATTACATGGTATAATGAAATTTAAAATAACGTTGATTAACATTTTTTTAAACGTCAAATTCAATTGTTATTTTTTTCAATTCTGAAATCATTCAGTTTTAATTTAAAAATTTTCCATTTCGGGTCTTCATTTTCAAGCTTTAAAGGAAACTTACAAGGAGATGATCAGAGTTGCGATTTTCCTTAAATCTCCTAAATTTCCTATTGAGAGTCCATTGGATGACTTAATTTGCCTAAACATTATTTGCCAATGGCGAGCCGTTTACGAACAAAATTCAATTTTGACAAAAAAACATTTTTTATTGGTTGAAATGTTTATTTATTAAATTCTCATGTAAAATTACGTAAATATAACATTGCAAACACTTACAAAATTCGCTTTTTTCTTGAATTGTCAACAGTAATTTGTAATGGTTGAAAATTCGATTTTCAATTTTCTTCAACTTTCAACTGTTGAAAACTCAAATTTCAATTTTCTGCAATTTTGAATCATTAAAAATTCAAGAAAAAAAATGTTGTATTAAAAATAAGTGTAAAAAAATGTTATATTGATATAATTTTATATAAGAATTCAACATACATTTCCATACATAAAAACAAAATTTGGATAGTCGATTTTCTCGTAAACGATTTGCCATTGGAAAATAATGTTTAAACAAATCTCAGCTCTGATCATCTCTTTCTTGAACAATTAAAAACTTAAAAACGTTTGAAATTGAAAATTGTGATATAAAAGTTTTAAATTGATCGATTCTGAACATAAATTAGTTATTGATTTTTAAAATCGAACTGTAGTTCAAGTATTAAAAATTGAACAATAATTGATTCTACAAGACAATTCTGAATTCGTTAAAAATTAAACAACTTACAGATTTTAACGTTAAAAATTGAACTGCTTTAATTCGAGAGACTTAGTAGACAAAGCAAAATGTAAACATCCGATTGCAAATTTGTAAACTATTTTAGATTTTAAAATAACCTCAGATTAATAAAGTCATAATTAAATGCTATTATTCAACTTCAAATCATATTCAAATATTTTTTCAGTCGAAAATATTCCATTTTTAACCCATTTAATTTGAAATTTTGTAATTAAAAAAATAGCCATTTTTTAATATTTATAAATATTTTACTGTTAATTTAAAATGAGCAATTATAAATTAAATATTAAAAACTGCACAATTTAAAAATTTAATAATTGTTTGAATAGTTAAAATTTCATAATTTTAATTTAAACATAGAACGTTACAATTTTAATTGTTCCATTTTTCATTTGTAAGTGAAAGCGCTGAATTTTTATGTATCAATAACAATTGAACAATTATTAATTTAAAACGACTTAAAATTCATATTTGTTGATTTGTTATTTAAAAATTATTCATTAAAATTATATTATACTTACAATTATATAACTTTGAACATTTACAAATTTATTGATTCATTCTTCAAATTAGAGCAAAAAATGATAACGTGGATTTATATTTTTTAACCAGATATCCTTTAAACTGTATGAATTAGAAAAGTACAAAATTTGAATTTTTGCAGTTTAACGACATTTAGTTTTAAATTGTTTGATTAAAAAGTGTCAAAAGCTTCCATTTTAGAAGTGTAAATTATTGAGCGTTTAAATTAAAAGTTTGTTAAGCTTCTATTTTTAATGTTTAAAATTCAAAAGAGTTCGACCTACTGTGTTTAAATTTGAAGTTCAGTTTTGATTACTTCAAATGAAAAATTGTTTAGCTATAAAAGTTCGAATTATTAAATTTCAATGACCGTGAAATATTTGTTCGAAATGAGAAAAAAACCGGGAAATGACCGGGAATTTTTTTCTTGGATTAAATCGGCCACCATGAATTAAGTAATGTTGCATAGATTTTTATGATTATAATATTTTTTATTATACTTACCATCTTCTTTTTTCATAAAAGGTAATTGCGAAAAATTCTTCTGCACTTTTGACTTCGCCAAAATATGATTTACTTTCATTCCTAAAAAAACAGTTAATTAAATTGAAGAAAATAAAAAAAGATAAGATTATTTTACAATTGGATGCAGATGCTTACTAAAATTAGAGTTATGAAATAATTCAGATGCCCATTTTTCAATTTCAAACTGGATATATTCAAGTGGATAATTGAAGAGTATTTTTAAAGCTTTCAATAAAAATGTATCAATTGCGCACTGCTGATGACTTGCTGACCAGTGACTCCAATCTCTTTTTATAATTTTTTCGCACAGTATCCTCATTTTTGCTACTTTAGCTAATTTTTCTTCGTAGCTCACGACTGAAAAAAGGTGAATTTAGTTTTAAATAAAAGTGTAAATGTAAGGTAATTTCAATTATAAATTTATTAAATTTCGTGCAAAAAAGTTAAGTATTATAGCGTATAATATTTAAATTACGTTATATTTTACCATTTACTCTCATCATAAACAGAATATGTGATATTTCTTCCTGGAGAGTTGCGTTGGCTGGTCGCGTCGCTGTATGTGATTTTTTCGACAAATACTGTCGGTGAAACAAAAAAGCGTCAACTTTTGTTCCTATAAATAATTAAAGTGTAACATTTAATTATTGTTATTATAGGTGTGTATATAATAATCTACCACTCAACCGCATTCTCTCCCCATTCAAGTTCATATGTATCCGCTCGATTTTCGGGTGTTTTTTTTTAGGATGAATTTCAAAATACGTGATGCAAAATTTAAAAAATATGAATTTTTTAATTACTTAGTTTCACGATCCTCATTTAAGAATTCTTTAATTTCTCAACGTAGTTTGGAATTGTTTACTTTTCAACACTTCAAGTTTAAATTTATTAATTTTGAAAAATTTTAGTTAGAAAGCATATAATTTTCAAAGTTTTTAGAATAATTATACTTTAAACGTTGACAATATTTAAAATTCTTCAATTTTTCACGGAGAAAATGACAGTAATTTTCTTGACACAAGCCACCTTTTTTAGTAGAAAATTATATCTAATCACTTTGAACGTCACACAGAGAATATGGACGTTTACCTTTTATATCTAGATGTTTCACGTTAACACATTTAATGTTTAACTATTTAGGTCAGCCATCTAGATGTTACAGGTTAGTTTCCGTGAATATTAAAGATATGCAGTGCAGAGCGTTCTTACCTCGAAGAATTTTTTGAAGAAAGAAACAGCACTTGCGTAAACCATGTTACTCTATCCAAACAATTTACAGCATTATTATTAATATTTGTAAACAAAGAATTAGTAATCGTCATTTTTCCCCAAATTCACATACGACACGAAATGATATCAAACGACATTGACTATAAGCTTCATATCAAGTGGCATCAATTTAAAATTATAGTTTTGAATGCGCAATTCTAAAAAAGTTTAATTTATGAGGACTTGAAACTACAGATTTTAGCTCAAAAATTTTGTTCAAAATTCAAATATTAAAAATGTCAGGAAAATTTCACTTTTGAATCTTTAGAAATTGTGAAATTTCATATTTCACAATTTTTCAACTTTAAATATTTATATTTAAATATTTCAAATTTTTGTTCAAAATTCAAATATTAAAAATGTCAGGAAAATTTCACCTTTGAATCTTTAAAAATGGTGGAATTTCATATTGAAAGCCTCGATAGTAACTTTTATATTTAATAATTTTAGATTTAAATATTCTAAGTTGTTTGGTTACAATTTTAAACATATACATTTGTCTATTTTTCTTTTAATTCTTCGAAATCGTAGATATCAAATTGAAAGACTTAATAGTTGCACAATTTTCAGTTTCAAAAAGATTTGTAATTAAATAATTTTGAATGAAATGCCTCCAGAATAAATTCAAACAAATGAAAAATACCAATGTGAAGTACTATATATAGATGTATTCATGAGTGTATTTATTTGTGCTCATTTTATGAGTATTTTGCTTCCTCATAGGTATTAAATTAATTTGCTTTCTCATAGAGAGAGGGTTTCTCTAACAAAATACAAAAAATGGATACTTTCAATATTTTTCAAGCTTATATTTCTGTATACCGAAAATCTTATTTTCAGAAATTCAGAGCGCCGATCAAAATGTCAATCGATGTGTTCTGTTACAATGAATAACTTTTTAACTTACGGTAGTGTTATATTCAAAATTAAAACAAAAGTTTTCTTCATAGAAACAATGTAACTTGTTTTTTAACTTTCTAAGTCGCTACTGATTGATCAAGAAAGTTCAGCGAAAGTTCGTCAATAGGTCAATCCATACATACTGTTATATTTCCAATATCAAAAAACAAATCTTTTTATATAAAATGTAAATAATTTTGTTTAAAAATTTGAAAACCATGTTGGTAGATTATGGTAGGTCATAAAAGGTTCTTCAATTGGGCAATCGATGCGTCTCGAAGACGCGAACAAATCTATCATATACGTTACTGTTTGTATTCCCAATATTAAACAAGTTTTCCAGATATCAAGAAGATAAACAATGTATTTTTAAAATTTTATAAATTGGTATTGCTGGATCATAAGAGGTCATTCTCATATAAACAGAATACACCAATTTTTTTAAACTTCGTAAATCAGCATTGATGGGTCATAAAAGGTTGAACAGTAGGTCGATCAATGCGCCTCGAAGACGCGAAAAAATACACTAGATGTCGTATTATTGTATTTTGAATATCAAAATAGTTTTTCTCATATATACAGAATAAATTTTTTTTTTCAAGTTCATAAATCGACACTGATTGGTCATAAAGGTTTCAACAATAGGTCGATCGATGCGTCTCGAAGCCACAAAAAGATAAACGGGATATCATATTGTTGTATTTTGAATAACAAAAAAATTTTCTCACATAAAGAAGGTAATTTTTTTTTAAATCTTTAAACTAAAAAAGAAACTTCTAAATAGCTAATCTACTTCAAAATCCTATCAGACCTAGATATCAATCGGAGATAACATTCTTCAAAATGTCATGATTAAAACTTTTTTACTTTTCGAGATATGGTGAATAGAAAAGTCGCGCACACACGGAAATTAACAAAATTGTACTTTCGAGTTCATGGGGTCGAATTATATAAAAATATGTCAAAAAAGCAGATTTGAAAATTTGGGTCATTACATCCTCCCTTTATGAGGAAGCAATTAAGAAAGTATTTTGTCTCATTCAGGCCTTAAATGCGTTGGACCCAGGACCCAAAATCAAAATTGAATTGCCTCCATAAATACTAGAGTTACATCTTTTTTTTCATAATCAGAACCTATTTCTATTTTGAGTCAAATCTGTATTCGGAGTGAAAAATTGGCTAATTTCAATAGTTTTTATACATATAAAACGTTATTTTTTATTCTAACCGAAACATCTGCTCACTTTATGAATTTTTACTTATACATCTGTAAGATTAAAGAATTTTAATTTTGAAAATTTATAATTCAAAATTATGAAAGCTTTGCGTTTTGCAATTAAAAATTATGTATTTTTTATAATTTACATGTGAAATTTCATCAATTTGGAAGATTTAGAATTGAAAACTCTTAAGTTTTGGACCTTCTGAATCATCACAATTTAAGAACTTTTACTTATACAAATTTAAAATTGAAAGATTTTAAAACTGAAAGCAGTTTAAATTAATGAATTATCAATTGTAAATCTTTAAAATTGAAGAGTTTTTAATTTTGACAATTTCAAATAAAAAATTATTCAAGTTTTATGTTTTTCACTTATGAAAGCTGTAATTTTTCTGATTTACATTTGAAAAATCTTCAACTTGGAAGATTTAGAATTGAAAACTTAACTTTTGATCTTGAAAATAATTAAAATTTAAGAATGTTTACTTATACAACTTTAAAATTTAACATTTCGCAATTGTAACTCTTCAAAATTGTAGAATTTTTAACTACAAGAAAAGAAAGAAGCGTACGAGAGAACGTTAAACATCAGAGGCCTTAGCGATGAGGAGAGAAGTAGACCTGAAAATGATTACAGACACAAAAAGAAGAAAGTTAAACGACTAGTCAAGGGAAAGTAAAGATAAAATCAGAACAGAAGAAGAGAAGAAATTACAAAACGACTTCCAAGGAACCATGAAACTAATATTTAAAGAGATGGAGAAAACTAAACGTTCAGAGTTTGTGAGCATGAGAAACAACAAAGGTGAAATGCTATATGATACAAACGGGATAGTAGACGCTTTAAAAGACTCTTTTAATTAATTATTAGGAGGTGAAGATATAGGGCAACAGAGCTGCGAGATAGAAAATAGTTCATTAGAAAACCCAATTGAAAATGTCTGCGTCACTGAAGTTATTGATATAATCAAGAGTTTAAAAAATGGTAAGGCTGCTGGTGTAGACAGTATTAATGCTGAAATGCTCAAACACGGTGGCGAGTACATACCATACAGGGTGTGCGAATTGATAAATTAATGCATCGAGGCGGGACAAGTCCCAGACGATTGGAGGAAAGCGATTATATCGTACCAATATACAAAAGAAAGGAAGATAAAAACAACTGCAATAATTACAGAGGTGTCAGCTTACTAAATACCGTAAGTAAAATATACTCAAAAATACTTATTCGTAAAGTAATGGAAATTACAGAAGAAAATATATTAAGTAAAAATTGAGTCCGTGGATGGCTCCTACAAGCAATACAAACAATATAAGCAGGAAGTAAAGCGAGTGCAAGGGTTAATGGAAAACTGAGTGACTGGTTCGATATTATGCAGGGTGTTAGACAAGAATGCGTTATGTACTCGTGGCATTTTATCATAATTATGGACAAGTATCTATAAGAATGGCCCTATTCGACGAAGAAGGTGTAGATCTCGAAACGATGAAGGTGCGTAGTTTGGCTTCCGCAGATGACAAGATTGTTATGGCAGAGTCAATCGAAGACTTGCAAACAATGTTGAACAAACTTAATACAAGCATGAAGAACATGGGCCTCAAAATGTACGTAAATAAAACAAAGGTAATGGTGTTTGAAGGAAAAAATGAGAAAACAATGTGCAACATTGTCCTGAATGATGAGAGATCAGAGCAAGTTGATAAATACGTATATCTGGGTAGCCTGTTCACTAGCGACGGAAAAATAGATGGGGAGTTAGATAGGCGCATTAATGAGGGTAAGAAGGTTATCGGTAGAGCAGGGTCCATTCTCAGAAATAAAAACAAATCAAAAGAAACTAAAATGACCGGCTGTATTATACGGTAGCGAGACATGGACATTTCAAGAAAAGGACATGAGTAAAATTAACGCGATTGGCATGAAACCTCTGAGCACAATATACGGGAAAACACTGATGGACAAAGTCCAAAACGACATAATCCTCAAAGAATGTGGTACAGGGGAGACACTAGTTGATACATGGGAAAGAAATCAGTTAAGGTGGTTCGGGCATCTTGAAAGAATGAAAGATGAACGACTGACCAAACAGGTGTATAAAGGTAAAGTGAGTGGCAGAATGCCCAGAGGTAGACCACCGAAAGAATGGATAGAGTCTGTGAATGAGACATTAATCCGAAGAGACTTAAGAAGCCATAAAAACACGAGAGCTTGCATGATAAAATACATGGACGTGAAGGAAGCTCGAGTAATTTGCCAGGACAGAAAAGTTTGGCGACAAATAGTTTATAAAAAGAATGTGAGTAGAGTGAATGACTCCTGAAACAAAGACCTTGGATACTAATTGGCCCAAGTGGGGAGCCACACATAATAATTTTGTGAGGCTCTCCACGTGGGGTGATCGCTAGAGAGATTGATCAGCAACTTGGGTCAGAGTAGTGTTGCGGAATGAACGTGTTATTTCAATAAATAACACGATAATTCTAGATCAATCTAAAATATCTATATTCTATACCTTACACCTATATACCTATCTACCCTATACCTATATACCCATCCACACACTGCTACTTTCCAACCGAGCAATTCACGCCTACCCCGAAAGGGAAACGGCTTAATGGTATAATAATAATAAAAATTAAAAATTATGCAAGTTTCAAGTTTTACGATTAAATATTCTGTACTTTCTAGTTTCTATGCTTCACATTCGAAATTTGTTCAATTTGAAAGATTGAGAATCGAAAACAGGACTTTTAATTTCCAAAATCATGAAAATTTAAGAATTTTTATTTATATATCTTTAAAATGCAAGAGTTTTAAATTGTAACTCTAAAATTGTAGAACTTCGAATTGTAAATCTTTATAATTGAAATTTTTAATTTTGACAATTTACAATTACAAATCTTGCCAATTTTAAGTTTTACAACAAAAAATTCTGTAATTTTGATGATTTACATCAATAATTTATTTAATTTTGAAGGTTTAGAATTGCAAACAAAAATTATTCAAGTTTTAAGTTTTACAATTTAAGAAGCTGCAATTTTTATGATTTACATTCGAAATTTCTTCAATTTGGAAGATTTAGAATTGAAAACTTGTTTTCTGATCTTCCAAATTATCAAAATTGAAGAATTTTTATTTATACATTTTTAAAATTTAAGGGTTGTATACATTTTCAAAATGGATCAGTGTCGAAAATAGAAGCTATGAGTAAAACTCGGAATTCCAGAATGTCTTTTAAGAACATCCTATGACGATGTGAAATCCCATAGTAACTTATTAATATTTTTCCTTGCTTCTAATTCCTGCTAAGATATCTTATATTTAAATAAAACTTACGGATTACTGAAAGTCGATTAAAACTAAAATTAAATTAAAATTGTATGAAAGCCGATGTAGCTATTTTAATATTGATTTGAATTTAGGATTATTAAACACATATATTTTATAGTATTTTAAATTGAAGCATATATTTTAATTTTATAATTTGGCAATCAAAATAAGAAACGTCTATTAAGCGCGCGTTGCACGCTTTTTTAGCTACCCAAGTGCGAAGTTCGATACGGCCCAGCACTGGCCCAGAATCGGCAAAAATATTGCCGAAGATCGGCTGCCAATATCGTGCCATTGCTGGAATGATAACTATGGTATGCACTTGGTGGCCAATTCTCGTCCAGACTCTGGCCACCATCACTTATGCGTTACTGGCTGCCATTATCGGCTCAGCAATGGGTACTGATATCGACCCGATCTCGGCTGCCAATATCGTGCCATTGCTGGAATGATAACTATGGCATGCACTTGACGGCCAACTCTGGCCCATACTCTGGCCGCCATCACCCGAGTTAATTAAAAAAATGATTAAAATCATTGAATTGTTTTTAGGATGCATCTATAAACGACTACATATCGTCCGAATATTTGTTATAATTTCAAAAATTGAAATTTCATTCAAACG
>CAKNWT010302851.1:0-11582 GCA_932066315.1 Andricus coriarius | reverse complement strand
TTGAGGGGTAAACACATTGAAAGTTACTGGTTATATAATTCAAAATGACTCATTTAATCAGCCAAAGTTACTGATTACGTTTTCAAAATTACTTATTTAATCAGTGATAGTTACAGTTTATATCATTCAAAATGATTGATTCGTTCAGTGGACGTTACTGATTAGATCAATTAGTCTTCATTGGTTGGATTCAACTATTTTTGATTTGAAACAAAAATTTATTTTCGTTGAAATATCAACTATTACATTTTTCGTTGAGAATTTATATTTTTTGTTTAAAAATTAAACCACACGGTTGAAAGTTGAACTGCTTTGTTAAAAATTTAATTTTTTAGTTAAAGATTTATCATTTTAGTTGAAAATTAGTTTTTATTGGGTAGAAAATAATTTTATTTTTTAAACTGGAAATTTAAATATTTCATTTTTTTTTTGAAAATTGATCTTCTTTAGTTGAAAAAAATTTAAATTGTTAAAAAGTTGTCTTTTTGGTAGAAAAATGATCTCCTTGGTTAAAAATTAATCTTTTGTTAAAAAATTGTATTATTTGGTTGAAAATTAAATTACATTGTTGAAAATTTGTTGTTTTTTTTTTCATTGAAAATTAATTTTGTTAATTAAAATTTGAACTATTTCATTTTTAGTTCAAAATTGATTTGTTAATTTCAAAAATTAAATATTTGGTCGAGGATGCAACTATTTTCTTGAAAATTCGTCTTTTTCGGTAGAATTCCACTATTTTCACGAGGTTTTTCAAATTTTAAATTTAAATCTAATTTGGTAGGAATGCCGATTATTTGATTTAAAATAAGAATATTTTTGTTTCGAGTATCAACTATTTGAACATTTTTCGTTCAGAATTCATCTTTCTTGGTGGAAAAGCATAATTTTAGTTCAAAAATTATCTCCTTGGTTGAAAATTTAACTATTTTTTTTTTTAATTCATTGCTTTTTTCAAAATGAAAATTCATATTTTTAAATGAAAAATTTCCTATACCATTTTAGATCGAAACTTTATCTTTTTAGTTGAAATATCGCTATTAATTTTTTTGTAGAAAATTTATATTTTTTTATTTAAAATTTTACTACCTTGTTGATTGTTGATTTACTTTGTTAAAAATTACTTTTTTCAAATTTATCTCTTTAGGTGTAAATTTAACTGCTTTATTGAAAATTCGCTTTAGCTTTGGTTAAATAGTAATTTGTTAAACTGAAAATTTTACTATTCTGTTTTTGATTCAAAATTTACCTTTTTAGTTGAAAATTCAACTGTTTGGTTGAAAATTTAAGTGTTTAGTTGAAAATTCATTTATTTTGTTGATCATTCGTCTTTATTGGTAGAAAATTAATTATCTTGATTCAAAAATCATCTTTTTGGATGAAAATTCAATTATTTGATTGAATGTTAAACACTATTTTTTGAAAATTCATCTCTTTGTTTCAAAATATTATTTTCTTGAAAATTCGTTTTTTGGCAGAGAATTAATTTTTCTTCAATAAAAGTGTAATGTTCTATTTTTGATTGAAAGTGGATATTTTTTATAAAAAATTTATGTTTTCTAGCTGAAAATTCAACAATTTGGTCGAAAATTCATGTGTTTTGTTGAAAATTCTTCTTTTTGGTGAAGAAGTAATATCCTAGGTAAAAATTGAACTATTTGGTGAAAAATTTAACTATGTAGTTCAAATATTAATGCATGCATTTTTCGTTGAGGAATCCTCTTTTGTATTTGAAAATTCAACTACTTTGTTGAAAATTGTACAGCTTTATTAGAAATTTAGTTTTTGTTTCAAGATTCATCATTTCAGTTGAAAATTCATCCCTCTGGTTGAAAATTGATCTTTTTTATTTGAAAAAATCTCTATTTTGTTGAAAATCCGTTTTTTTGTTGTTAGAATGGTTAAAACTAACTGTTTGCTTGAAAATTCATCTTTTGGGTTAAAAATTCAACTACTTAATTGAAAGTCGAACTGCTTAGTTAAAAATTCACTTTTTTTGGTTGGAAGTTTGATAATTTTAGTTAAAAACTAATCTCTTTTGTTGAAAATTGAACAGGTTGGATAATTTAAAATGACTGATTTCGTCAGCGAGTCTAATTAACTAATTTTTCAGTCTAATTCGCATTATTTAAGTCAATCCAAATCGACTTCAAATCAGTCACTTTTGACTGACTTGTCAGAAAATATAGTGAAAACAATATTATGATTAAGGAGGAATCTCTTATTAAGGGCATGAAGTCGGTTTGATTGAATTACTCTTTGGAATAGTACTTCCTTCAGGGCGAAGAGGTAGTTGAAATGACTGTGTTACGTTCTTGCTATTGCTCAAAACATAACCGACATCGCCTATAATAACAGGTTACTGCATCCCTAGTAATTGTATAGTCATTTCGGCCGAACGGATTCGATTCTTCGAGACTTGTTTCAGAATAGAGAACGTAGAATAATACAGCACAGAAAATACTATGCACATTTCTTCCCCTCGTCAGTTTTTGTCATTACATTCAGTGAAAAATGTGTCTCTCGTTCACAATATTATGATTGCTGATGCTACATTTTTTGGCTTGAAGAATCAAGAAGCCTTTGAAATGAGTCTTATGTTGAAACGGTATATCCGATACAAATATTTAGGGTCCTTCCTCAAACATAATTTCAAGTGGGTTTTGGAATTTTCTCTACTCAAGGATTAGTCATCGAATACGAAATGAGGAAACTTCTTTGATCCTGAGAATCGTACTGTTTTACCATAAATTCCGCACAGTTTCTTTAAGCAAATTGTGGTACTAGTTGCCTTGGAATCTGAAGAGTGCGAAAGTTATGTGCGCTGTATGAGGAAGATGAATGTTTAGATACCGTTAGTCATTGTCGACCATTCGCAATTATCGAAATTATCATACAAGTTCACAGAAAGTGGTAAGACAACTTATAGTAAGAATTAACTATCCAATTTTTTCAATATTCTTATTCTTTTTGGTATCTTATATTATTCTATCAGAGTTATTAAAAAGAAATTATCCGGAATTAAGTAGAGTGTGATAGACTTCCTGGATCTCAGAGTCGTGTAAACGTAAATGCAAGGAAAATGATTAGGCTCACATAGAAAGTTTCATTATACTGCTTTTGGAAAGGCAGTTCACAGTGGGCATCTCCTTTAGGAGAAAAAGAAATTACGCTAAAAAAACGGAAGCAAAGCGTGTAAAGGAAGAAGAAATGGAAATTATAAATTGCAAATTGTAAAATGAAGATTTAGTTGAAACTTATGGGTGTAATTTGAATGAACTATGATCTGTAGCCAAACAATGAAGAATTTAACGAAGAAACGCTTTCTCACGCTTTGGAGTGTAAACAGAATGTTCTATGTTACGTGAAGCGAATGCTCTAACTGGGGTTATTTCTAATTATGTCACCCATTGTTTTGTCGCGAGCTTTTATTCAGTGGATTTTTCATTAGACATTAGACATAAATGCTTCGGTTGCTTAAGTCCACTAGACAAAGTAATTTGCTGAAATTAGCAAAAGTGTTGTTTTCCTCTTGTCATTAAGAGAAGTGCATTGTTCAAATGACAATATCTACTCAAACTCTTTTTAAACGTAGAGATAAAGATAAAAGAAATATCTAATAATCTCATAATTTATCCCTCATCAGTATAAAATCTTAGAAACATTGTCAAAACGAAGCAATAAAGCTGCTTGACCTACAGAACTGATAGAATCTACAACCCTCTACATATTGCGATCTTATCCTCGTACTGTGCTACATGGAGCGAAATGAATGTCGTAGCGAAAACCGCTGAATATATGAATGCGAAACTCGGGTAGAAATCTCTTGGGCTCCCACGGAGGGTGCAATCCACAAGACGCCCATGTCTACTGCAACATCTATGCTGTAACTAATTGTCATACATGTGGAACTGTAGATGATGCAATGACAAAATGAGAAGCGGAGGCGCGCTTCGTGGGAAGACAGAGGCTAATTGTAAATTCTGAAATATGAAAACACCCGGTATAACAAACGAAAGTTGCTCATCATCTAGTCTTCCGTTAGTCACATTCATGCAACCCTATTGTCTCAATCTCATAGCTGTTGCGCATAACTAGAGCAAATCGCGTGGGAGGACAATCCCTTGTTTTGACACTTCATTGGCATAAAAATGTTCCATGAATCTGTACCGGATCTCTTAGAAAGGTTTGACTAGCCATTGCTGATGTTGGACATGGTCATGTTATTTAAAAATAGAACGATGGATATCCGTGACTTAGAACGTGAAGAAGAGTGACTTAAGATGAGAGCTATTCGTGCGGAGAGAAGATCCGTTAGGCGTAATCCAGTAAGAATGTTGGACTTTGGCCACCCGCCACAAGAATTACAATTACAGGTAATTGCTTTTACCAAGTCAGCCATAGGGAATCCTCTCTTATGCCTCAGGGTGAACTGCGTTTCTGCGATAACGGTTTTCGTGACAGATTGGCTTTGTTACTTTCTTGCTTTTTTTCTTTGCGTACGAGAAGCATGCGATATGTGCAAAATTGCACAAATACGCACATCGACCATGTTCCGAGACTTTAACGAGGAAACCGGTAAAACGCGTAACAAGATTGCATCGAGTACCAGGAATAAGACCAGCTTTTCGCAGTACTTGGGCGACCAATATGAGGAATCACGACAATTTTCGTGTCAACCCAAGACATATCAAGGAAAACCTTTGTTAAAGCGATTGCCTTCCAACTATCATTAAGATTAGTATGATTCAATTTCTCAAGAAAGAAAGGGTTTCTTCTGTTAAAAATAATTTTTAGAGTCTTCTCTTGCTTTCTTGAGATCTTTCGACCGATAAATGCAGTCAGTGGAAACACTTCTTCCCATATTAAATGTTGGAAAAGTGCAATTCATTAGCGTACATAGAATATGCAAAGAAGTGAAATTCGGTTTGCAAGTCCATCTACTTGAGTGTAATTCAATTTCAGAATGTTGGAGTTAACAACGTTGATGTAAGAGTGCTATCTACGTTCTTATAAAAAATTACGATAATACAGCAATTTCTCACGTGTTGTTACGCCCCATGTTTCATAAGATATTATTTTGTAACGTAAAATTAGGATCCAGATTCAACTTTCTCTGGACGAATGTTAAATGACGACGCAATGCAAATTCAATGTTAAGATTAGCAGTCAGTCATGTGTATCGATTACAAAAGTTGAAGTCAAAATAGACATATAACTATAGATTATTGATTCTGCTATAGCTATCGCTAATCTGTAAATCTGTATGAAAAAAGGGAACATGAAGTCTTTTTTTACAGTCTGATCTCTGGAGGTTTCGTGGTTTGGCTGCTGGCTGTAGGTCAGTAATAGAAAGTAGTATTTGGATATCTTGTCTCCGTACGAAACGGTGCGTGTAAAAAGTGAACAATAACTCCTTAGGCACTACGGGACCTAGTCTTGTGTATCGAGGCGAAACCGTATTTGGTTTTTTGATACACTCTCCATCTTCATTTACTGAAGTTTTCTTTCATTCTCTTAATTTCCGTGATCTATGCTCCAATATCATTAACACATGTTAATGTTTTAATAATAATGACCCACTTTTAGATTAGTTTTCTTGACTTTCTATAATTACAATAATTTTGCTCAGAGTATGTTCACACCCAGACCTTGAGGTCTGAAGAAGACAGCATCCTGTATCCAATTATCAGGAACGGTTGTAAGCCATTAGCTAGTAGGCAATTTGTATCATTAGTGGTTGCTCGTGCGGTCACTACAAATGTGGATTACTTTGTAAGGCGCGCCATGCCGCGTTTGATTGAGTCGCAATATAATAATCCCGCAAAATTTATGATTCAGAAAGTAGTAGGTCGACTGAAGTTCATAGGACTTGAGAAGCATCCTTGAGGAATCATAATCCTTTAGTGTGATGCATTGAGTAACGGTTCTCTCATAGGATACGTGTTTGCCATGTCGTAATTACTGCAGTAACCGTAAAATGCATCGGAAGAGTGGACAAGACCGTTGTAATCGAAGCGTTGGCTTTATTAATGATCCAACCACTAGGTGTGCTTAGATTACAAATTTAAATGAAGATTTTAGCCAAGAACAAAGTGTAATCAACGAAAGAGTGAAAATGTTTGATTCTGTGATCATGATGATCTTATGGGTTCATACCTTATACTTGATACTTTATACTTCATACAAGTGCTACTCGTTTCCGTTAAGTACAGAAAGGGTACTCATGTTTGGAACCCATGATCGTGTCAAGTTTCGTCTATTAACAATATGCTCCTTGGTGAGTGAGGGGGATGACCTGAAAGTGCGCCATGCAAACGGATAACTTATAGTCTTACAATTGTAAGCCTAGCCACTTCAAGATATCCGACTACTTTGTGTATTTGATCAACGAATCACGATAGGCAGTACCGTTCGGCATTGTACAGTCATTTCCGGCACCTTAAAAGGACTTTGGTGGACACTTCCGCTCGACGGAGACCCATTCAATGACATCGGAAGATCTAAAGACGAACCTTAAATTCACAGTAATAGGCTCCTAACATCGGTATCATTCCGGTACATAAATCAGTAGCCAATTCCAGAAAGATAGAACAATTTATAATAGATAGAGGTTTTATCAGATTTTTAAGGATCTTATCGACGTTGAATGGTTCTAAAGTAGTTATTGTTTATTACCCTATATGGTCCGACTGCACTCGTTTCGAGATAAAGCCTAAGGACTCAGTACGAATCTCAAGGCCATCAACTATCCTTTATTTGCATGAACATAAAATTTATCGCGCATTCAGTATCCATCCAAAGATACTTTTTGCTATTTTATTTGACTCTTTCCCTTCGTTTTTGTATCGAATTCAGAAGGATAAAGGAGAACCGCTTTTGAGGGATAACATGCGAAACGAAGACTGTTCAACGAGAGTCCAAGTAGTCCTTGAGATCGCAGGGCGTTGGACAGATAAATATATCCTTGCCGCTCCATCGGTATGGTATGCATACATTAGGTGCGCCTTACTATACTATGTTCGCCGAGAGAATAAGGCCCAAACTTTGCACATGGAGAGTGGTAGTTTCTTGGTGAAGGAGTGTCATTTCTCTTTTTTACTCATAGTTTCTTCATTTAATTTCTTATTGGTCCCAGTTTCATATTTAATACTTTCCTTGGCGCTCTTCCTCAAAATTAGTCGAAGGATTGTTACCGGATGTTAGCCATAAAAGAAAAAGACTTCACTGCTTCAAGGTCTCGAGATACAGGGGACAACGGCAGACGGTAGAAATACGAATTACGTTATTACATTTGATTAAAATTATTATTAGTGTCGGAACTAAACCAGACTTAGTAAATTAGTGGCCAACATGCTATTCATCAAGGGTCTTTTGTTGGAAAATAGAAAATGAATAATTAAACAATTTTTCAATAACCGACTTGAAAGTAATATATTTGTAATCTACGCATTTTTCAGATTTCAACAATTTGTCCATGAAGGTTGAAAATTTAACAAGCAATGAATATGAAATTCAATATTGAGCTTAAGTTTCTTAAATTAAACTGCTTCAGATTTTTTACTGTTATAGGTTTTTCAGGAACTTGAAGGAGTTAAGTTAATATTTGTTGAAACATGTCATCAAATCCCGCTTTCTTGGAAAAGGTTTACAACTGGCTGCGCAAAGGGAACCCAAATTGGTTGGTCATTTGAGCCTTCTCTCGGCGAACAGAGTATATATAGATGTGTGTGTGTGCATGTACCACCAATTTTAAGATTTTATGGTCCCTACCCAAACAAAAAAATGCCATCAAGTTCTTGAAATATTGTAACATTTGTGTAACTAGGAAACTGTGCCAGTAGTTCTTTGCACTTTGCCATAAATTTTATATTGGAAACATAACACCTTTTTAAGCTGGCTTCACTTTTTACTTCATGCAATTAAAACATTTGAGTTTTTTTTAGTGTTCTGAGAGGGCAAATTGTAGGTAACGGATATGTCCACCTAGGAATGGGTTTTCGTTTTGTTTCGAGCCAACGGAATTTGCAAGTTAACCGTTCGATGACTTAGACACAAAAATTTCAATTTACAGTAATAATGTAGCATCTAGTTTAGTGAAACTATAGGAAACTATGCTAGTATATATACCATATATAAATTAGGACAGCGTCTTTACATTTTGCCATAAATTTTATATTGGAAACATGACACCTTTCTAGAAGGACTTCACTCTTTACTTAATGCAATAAAAAATTCGTTTTCTCTTTATTTTTCTGACATGGCAACTTGTAACTAACGGATTTGTCCAAGTAGGAATGGGTTTTCGTTTTGTTTCGACCCAACGCACTTTGCAAGTTAACCGTTCGATGACTGAGTAAAACTCGTTTTCCTTAGTAGATTACAAGGCATTTTCAAATCTTCGTCTGCAGGAGATTTGTTTTTCTCGTGAACTATAACCGCCTTGATTATAAGCATCAGTCTTCTCAAGAATTTAACGGTGATTTTATCTTTCAGACTCTCCGTTGACTGATTTGCACAGAAACCCGATACTGAAAGTTTTATCAAGGTTACAAGAGGATCAAGACAAATTACAAATTCTAATTTAAAATTTCTCATCACTGGATGCAGCTTTTTCTTCATTTTTAATAGGTTTGTTTCAATCAAAGTGTATGCATAAAATAAAGATTCGTGTCATCAATAATCTGTTGCTTTTAATTAAATACCGTTAATGTGGAATCGATAGAAAACCGGTCGAACACCATGATGCAGGACAGTCGATTTTAATTCTGATTATGAGGTTCAAATTCTTCTCAGGTTCCGTATGATGCAGTCCCTACTTTTTATCCAGCTTGTACTTTTCAGCCTCTGTTGTGGGAACTGGAAAGTTTTCAGTGAAGAAGTGGCTTTGTAAGTTCCCTATGTCTAAAGAACTCGGCCCTATCTTTATACCCTCAAATGCTTTCAGCCGACAATCAACCTTGTTCCTCCCTTGAGCCTTTCAATCTAACATTCCGTCGCAGCAGGTTGAAGCCTCGCCCATTATTTTCGACAAAATGATGTCTGCTCGGTTTAAAGCATCAAGGGGCTTGTGGTATTATCCGATTACTCTCGGGTTTGGAATCATAATCGAGTTAGTTCAAGATCTTTCCTGAGATATGTAGTAAATAATGCATTAAATTATGTTTCCTTCTCAGAGATTTAAGTTGAGTTGAACTGTACCTTGGCCCAAATAAATATTGTTCTTAGTGCATCTGGCAAGTACCGGGTAAACGTATAAACATGTCTCACAGATTAGTAAGCGCTGATAATTACAGGCTTTGTTTAACCATAACTGTTTGCCAGTCATTGATCTGACATTCTCTTATACCTGCATGCTCGAGCAAGTCTTAGTGGATGCAATAATTAATGAAAACAACCGTTACCGCATTTATATTCGACTCATTACATGGCGAAGGTAATTTTGATATTTTTGCGCCCACAGAATGTAGGTCTCAACACTGGGTTGAGACGATGTTAAAAGTATTTATTAGTTGCACTTATTTCATTTGAAGTAGGATTTCAGTTGAGGGGGTTTGCATGGTAAAAAGGTAGTAACTACTTTTTTAAGCAGAGGTTCATTGATCTGTGGACGCAACAGAAATACTAATACCGGCTCAAGGAGCACGCATTAAAGACAAGGAGAAAATTCATGCTCCTAAGTATGCGGGCGTGGCTATGGTTGTTGCATTTGCGGTTTTAGCTTGTCGACTTCAAACACAACAAGGAACGAGTCTAGGCCTAACTATGAAGATGTAAAACTGAGGTAAAAGGAAAAGAGTGTAAAATACAGCTGCTGACCATTCATGGATGACTATAAGACATTATAGAATTGCAATGCTCAAGGTTCGTTACAGTCAAACATTCCAGATGCAGTTTCAATAAATTCATCCTACTTACAATGAAGCACTTTCGTGAACTTTGCAAAAGTCACTAGGACACTGAAGAAATTCTATGTGGAAGTGGAAATAAAAAAGTTTCATTGGGATCATTAGGAGTATACAGAAAGTTTTATCAAAGTACTGGGTATGCGACAAATCAGTATTAAAGTACCAATATCTAATAAAAATGGTCGCAAGCCCAAATAGGGAAAAAGGACGAGAACATTTTACTTTTTCAAATCTTTTTCAAGCAAAACGGATTTTGTTGGTTTCTGGTAGTTCAGTATTTCAGCTGGCCAAAGAGTACTTGTAAAAGAATTCGAAAAAATAATTTAGATTCGTAATGAATTTTAAAGGAAGTTTGGTTTGACCGAATTCAAAAGTGAATGAACAAGCGCTTTTAGTTTCTGCGTTCCAAAATATTCCAAGACAAATATTTAAAGTACAGTTACGTTTGAAAAAATGGTTTTAATTAACGAATGTGAATTATGTATTCAGGCATTTTGTGTTTTTCCCGCTCAGATTATCACGCGCTTTGAATACCTGACGAAATCTGCGGTCGTGGCGTGGTGTTTAACGGCAAAATGTAACGGGATGTCTTCGTAAATTTCGATCCATGCTGACTGAGTCATCTACTAAAGTATCACACAAAACGTGTATTTGCAGGGCAAGACTAATTGTAGAACACTAAACTCGAAAGTGACTCTTTGTAGGCTACACTTTTTTTTACAAAGTAGAAATCTTCCTTCCTTGTGAGCTAAAGCTCAGCCATTCAAAGAGTTTAAAATGACCCAGTTTGTAGGAGTGTGGATTATAGGGGTCCAAAATAAGAGGCCTAGCCAAGAACAAAAATTTAACTATTTTTTTTGTTTTTTGAAGTCAATTTTCAGCCCTCGGAAGGACATTGACGATTCTGGTCAAAGTAATTTTAAAATGACAAAACTGTGAGTCCACCCTGAAGATTCATTCGAACAAAAACAGTCGAGTTTTAAGCCAGAGATAATATTTTTAGAAGCAAATTGAATTTTCAACAAAAAACTTCATTTTTAATTAAGAAAGATGTATTTTCTGCCATTACAGATTAATTTTGTATGAGGAGACAAATTTTCAACCAGTTGAATTAAACAAAACAGAAACGAAATATCAACAAAATAGTTGAATCCTTAACCAGATAGATGAGTTTTCAACCAAGATATTATTATTATTATTGCTTTGAATAGTTGAATTTTTTACTGCTAAAGATATTGTGTGGGCGAAAATAGAATTGTCAAATTTTCAGTTTAAAATTAATTTGCAACAAAACAAAACACCGCATTTTTAACTAGTTGAATTCAACAAAAAATATTAAATTTCAACAAAAAACATTAATTTTCTAACCAAAAAGACGAATTTTCAACAAAATCATGAATCTTCAATTTTTAACTTATGAAGACTAAATTTCCATCCAAAAATGGAATAGTTAAACTTTGGGATCCAAGAATTTATTTTTAACAAAAATAACACGAATTTTAAACAAAAAAGTTAAATTTTCTACCAAAGAGGTAGCATGTTAAAAAAATGAAATTCTTCAAAGTAGTTTAACTTTGAACCAAGTAATTGAATTTTTCAACCAAAAAAGAACAATATTTAATCAAATAGTTAAATTTGAGACCAAAAAGATGAAATTTCCACTTAAAAAATTTAAGT
>CAKNWT010302847.1:0-14734 GCA_932066315.1 Andricus coriarius | reverse complement strand
AATTTGCCTTTTTTATGTGGCATCGTAGCAATGTTTGTGCTAATCACCAGTCGGTGTTACTACTTCGATCTCTGCACATACATTGGTACTATTGCACATTAAATTGCCAAATTTGAATTTCTCGCGGCTGGACATGGGGTCAGTTTGAATTTTTAACAAGTAAATATTGTTTGGCAACGAATAACAGATGGCGACACTATAAACTTCATTGACATTTTTTCCAAGGCAGCCTCGCAACAGTTGGTATAACCACCAGTCGGTGTTACCTTCCATTGATAATGCAGACTTATCAGCAGTCGGTAACGCATATGTATCAACAGTCGGTACTGCTGATCCCTGAGACAAGTCAAATCTCTGTCGGTATGGAAGTAATCTACCTTTCCAACCAAATACTTAGTCCTGGTTGTGCCTCCACTTGGGAGTTTCCACATGTACATCGTTTCGTACTTCATCATTTTGTATTAGGTTTGTACGAAGCAAGATGGAGTAAGCTCTGAATATTCTAGAAGGTTTCTGCGCATGCTCAAATGCTGGGGATATTGGACGAAGAGTGGGGATATCGTACTTTACAAAGCTCGTAGTTTGGTGCATGATACAACCCACTCATGGTCTAGTCACGCGCAAGTAAAAAAATGCAGCCAATCAGCAATGATACCAGCTACGCCGCCATACAGGTAGGCTTATCAGGAGCTGCGCGGGGTGTGTTTACCGCTTCCGAGAATTGACGCCGCGCCGTGGGTTGGCTTTTCAGGAGCTGCGCGGGGTGAGCGGGGTACGCTAAATCAAGTTCAATTATGGTAGGTCAGGTCCAACGACAGCCCCAAAACCGACGTTAAATCAGAGTTCAACTGTACTATAATTTCAAGTTAAAAGTTAATTTATGTGCAATATTTGAAATTATTTAAAATTATTCAAATTCAAAAGTTTTTTAATTCCTGATTTTGAACGCTTTTAATCCTGATGAAATAGCATAGTTTTTCTTTCATACTTTAAAGAAAATGAAATACTTTCAATTTAATAATAAAAACTGTGGTTATTATTTCCTGTTTAGACTTATTGCAAGTAATATTTGGAGCAGACGGAATGTCATTCCATAAAAAAATCAATTTCTTTTGCACGTTACCGTTTTTGAAATGTCATTACATATTTTAAGTATGAAGTGAGATGTAATGTGAATTTTACATGCGCATTATGGTAACTTTTATTTATTCTTCGAAAGTGTCTTTTAATTTCATTATCAGAATATAAAAACTGGCAAGCTAAAAATTTCCAACATTTAAAGTAAAAATATTGTATTTTCAACAAAGTAAATGGATTTTTAACACAATAGTGGCACTTTAAAACAGTAACATGAACATTCATCCGAGAAGATTAATTGCGTACCAAAAACACACGATTTTTCAATAAGATACTTAAATTTAATGTCCATTACTTAATAGGATATAATTGAATTTTCAAATAAATAAGGGATACGTTTTCAACCAAAACTAACATTAGGAAATTTTCCATTGAAAAAGAGAATTCTCAAACAAAAGAAAATTGAATTTCGAAAAAAATATTCCAATTTTTGTCCCACGAGATAAACTTTTAAGCTAACCCGAAAAAAATTGTTCCACGAGAAAGTTAAATTTTCAACCAGAGATAAAGTGCTAATTGCATTTATGAATCTTTAAGCAAGCACATAAATATTTAACGAAGTTCTTCTACTTGGAAGCAAGTAGTTACATTTGTATTAAAAAATATATTTTTTCAACCAAGAGGATTGATATTCTACGGTAACCAACATGGCCACGGAGCTGGTATGCGTAATTGGAACGAAAATGGGACGATGTTTGGCAAGACCATGAAGGAACAGTAAGGAGTAGTATGTCCGTAAAAAAGAAGTGGTCTTGAAATCCTCCAAAAATTAGGAGAGAGAACGACAATAGTGCAGTCACACGCGCAGCCATGAAATACTGAAATCACGGCTGCGCGCAGGACTGCACTTATAAGAGACGCAGATAGTAACTTTCGGATATTTCCAGGTCCACTTTCGTCCACCTTCACCCATGGGAGATATCACTCCTTACTACTCCTTCATGGGCAAGACCATGAGTGGGTTGGATCATGGTTTGGTGGATGTTTTAGTCTAAATCCTCTGACGCTTACTACAGCATCATCAGGAAAAATGGAGCCTAACAAGATCAACGTCGTTGGCCACATGAAAGAGTACCTAATGACGATACCGCTATCTGAGCTGATTCCCAAGCGCAAGTATACCGTGACGAATATGCAGAAAATCCAAACAAAGTATGGGTCCAGAATCGTTGTACAGCTGGATGGTAAATGTAGGGTATTTTTACCAGCAAGCCTTCTGAAGGTTCCAAACGAAGATGCCACCTTGGAGAAGATGCAGTAAGCTGCTATTACGAAGAAGCTTCAAATAAAATAGCTTGGTGGACCTTTTAATAATATTGAATTTAAAAAATCAATTAATCTGTATATACACGAATCTTTGAATAAAATGTGTATACTAATAAAAACCTTCGCTTTTTTATTTAGATTACCTTCTTTGACTTATCCATAACCGTGGACGTATGTAAGGAGGAGAAGGAGATGTATGAAGATCCTTCTGTACACATTACACAGAAGTTGAGAGATTATCCTAAATATGCTTTGCAATTTTATAATAATACTAACTATTTACTACAAAGCCTGAGAGCTGGGCAATTATTAATACATTGCGTCGAAAACATATAATATATTAGTGAATACTTTTATAAATCCAGGATAAGATTGTATGTACATTAAACGATTTGTTATAATGAATGTGATCTATTTTTTTGTAAAACTAGTCTAAGATTGTTGTTGAATAAATATTTATAGCATGTTAATAAAACTGTGTTTATTTAATCCTAATTCCCTCTCATATTAGTTAAACATTTGTTATAAGTGAATTTAATTAGCTTCAATAATTTATAAATTAGTTATAAGTTATTCAATTTAGTTAAAAGTTATTTTAATTAGGTTTAGTTTCATTAGTTATAAATTACCTTAATTAGTAACTTATGATTATAGCAGAAACTTCATTCTGCGCATGCGCAAATTATCCTGCACTGAGCGCTAAGACTGCATGCGTGCACCACAGACCTCGCAGAAATTTTGCCGTGGCCCGATCGGGACGCCAGGTCGGATCAGACCCGTCAAGAAACGCACGGCCCAGTCTGGGTCGAACTTGTTAGCCCGATCGGTGTGCCGATTCAGTGCCAAGTGAGGTCCCGATTGAGTTATATTAAAAATGATAGGGTATTTTTAATCTAAATAATTAATAGTACACATGATAAAATAAACTGTATTATTTATTAATCAGAAATTATGATACTATACTTAATGTTTTTCAAAATCTACGTTGGGATTTTGAAATTCGTTGACAACAACGGAAGCCTCACGATTCATTTAATTTCCGGGTTCATCAACATTTATATATTCACTTAAATTAGGAATCACCAATCTTTCTTCTTCATCTGAATCATTTGCTGTATCAGAACCTAAAATAGTCAAATCGAAATTGACACTCTTCTTGCGTTATAAGCTGACTTTTACGAATTTGGTACAATTCGTGTACAAAAA
The DNA here is from genome assembly GCA_932066315.1 of Andricus coriarius. Lineage (NCBI taxonomy): Eukaryota > Metazoa > Arthropoda > Insecta > Hymenoptera > Cynipidae > Andricus > Andricus coriarius. Next base: position 11,125 of record CAKNWT010302847.1, on the reverse strand, counting down.
CTGAATACTAATATGTGTTACATTTTATGTTAAAGAACTTTCGCGTTTATTGTTTTTTAAAACAGTTTATGTTGTAATTAGGTTTGTAATTTTCATTTTGAGGTTAGGTTTCACTGATTTACTTACTTTTACTCGACACATCACGTGCGTATGGCCGGCCGGCTATCATACGGTGCTTCCAAACCCGCAATGTGCTCTTCTTACACTTTGGCATAATTTTATTAAACTTAATTAATATTTCTTAAACATCAAAAGTTTACACTGAAATGCACGTGTCAATAAAGTAAAAAACAGTACCACTCGGATACAAAATTTAGCGTCATGAACGCCACTCTCTGTTTCCCTCAACATGTACTAGGTGGCGTTGCAAAACGGGCTACCCTACCACGACTCTGGGCCATGAAATTAGCCCTACTCGAGCCAGATCATGCTAACCCGATCGGGACAAGATTGGTAATAGGGAACATATATGGCGATTTCTGCGAGGGTGGGTTAGTCAGTTACGCATCATTCTGGAGTTTTTGGTATATAATACGTTGTCTATGTAATATACGTTGAAACCCGTAGAAAATCCAGTAAGTTACGTTTCAAGATGATGGATATGCACTTAATCTCACTTTTTTCAATTGATTTGTTTTTATGAATTAAATCCTTCACAATAGCCATAAATTGAGACCAACTTGGCAATCATATCAGTTAAGTTTTCAGTGTCACTATTTACTTCTGGGCATGCATAACATAAACTCTACATCAAAACCATCTTTATTTGTAAAAATGAGTAAATATGGCTATCAACAATTTATAGAAGAACTTAAATCAATTGATAAGTTTTAACTGAAAGCAGGAGGATTTTATTTCTTAATTTTATTTTTAAATAAACATATGACGTTTATGAGTACGGTTACGAATACGTCGAAAAAGTAATTAAATTTTTTTTTAAAGATGATTTTTATTAGTATACAGATTTCATTTAAAGATTTATGTATGTACAGATCAATTGATATCCACCAAGATATTTTATTTAAAGCTTCTTCGTAGTAGCAGCTTCCTGCATCTTGTTCAAGGTGGATTCTTCGTTTAGAACCTTCAGGGGTCTTGCTGGTAAAAATACCGTGCATTCACCATCGAGCTCTACAACGATTCTGGATCCTTTCTTTGTTTGGATCTCCTGGATCTTCGTCACGGTATACTTGCGCTCAGGAATCAGCTCAGACCAGGGGTTAGGAGCAAAATGCTGAGTGAGCGCAAAATCTGCTTCTCTCTTTCTCTCTCTCTCTCTCTTTCTCTCTCAGTGCGTGTTTATATTTTCCCATTCTCAAGAACTAGAGGGGTCTACTCCTGCTCCTTGGGGTGAGAGAGTTCGTGTGGCGAGCAGAGAGTGAGTGGTCGAGGGTGCCAGAGAGCTAGGTATTGCTATGTTTTAGTGGATTGTGTGAACACTGAACGCGTAGCTAGAAGAATCAAAACGAGGAGGCCAGCAGGCGAGAACTTATTCGAGAATTCGCTTTCGACCTCTTCATTAGCGGCCGCCCACTCGTACTCATTAGATAGGTACTCAAGAGCCACAGACTTTATGATGTAACATGAGGAGAAGAGTATCTGCGTTCGGAGGGCTTAGTACAAAACATATATAATATGAAAGAGTCATACCAACCCAAATAATTTATAAATTATCTGTCTTCTTTAAATTAGAAATCTTTAGTGATCACATCTGTAAAAATTTGGAGACTGGACAAAAATATAACAAAAATTATTTTAGAAATTCAAATCATAAATATTGTACCTTTAGATGAAAAATTTAAAAGTTTAGCTCAGAATTTTAACAACTTTTAAACATACTTTTTTTTACTTTTGAAATGTAAACAGATGAATTTTTAGCCACATGTATATTGTCAAAATTATATTGTCCGTAATTTTTATTTTGCCGACATTCATATGAGCGAAAAGCAATTCATTGCAATTGTTATTTATCCACATTGTCAATTTGCCTACTTTTATTTATTCCAAATTAATAAGGTACTAGTAGCTACGATTTTAAATATTACCGAATTATTACTCTTTGAAACGTTTCGATTATTTCAAACTACTGTTTGGCATAAATGTGCTTTTTCCAAACTTGTATTTGGAACCATTTTTATTTTACTGAATAACTATTTCACATAATATCAACTTTTTAAAGTAGGCACTATAAATAACTTTTTTTCATGGAATTACCATTCTACAAAATTTATGTGTTACAGAAAAATAATTTGACATAATTCGTATATTTACGAATTACCATTTGGAAATTCTTATTTTACCGAATCAACATTTCCTATAATATGCAACTGACAATAATGACAAGCAATACCACTTTTAATTTCAGACAGTTTTAATTTTTAAATATTCCACCAAGTCCTTGGATTTCAAATGTTAAGAAACGTTTTATTTCCCATTTACAAGCAACTAACTCTTCAAATTCGCAATGAAATTGTAGAATATTTGTGTATTCGTGCATTCATGCGCACAGTTCAGAATTGTTTAAGTATTTCAAGCCTACCATGCCTACCATGTGTTCTCAGTCATGTAAAAGGTTCTTGGAATTACAACCGACCTACGAAAACAAATTATAAGATCATTCATCATTCAAATATATTCTCTTTATTGTTAAATGTTTTGTAAATATTTTGTGCATATGTATCTTAGGATGAACCACGAATTTCACTATTGCTTTTTGGTTATCGACCCCCCCCCCCCCCAAAAAAAAAACAACAAATTCTGCGCTTTCCAGAAAAAGTAATTCGATATTTTCTTATTTTTTCAAATCCGTCAACATTAACTCCTGCCGTCATGTAACAGAAAAAGAGGTCCAAACAGAAATAAAAATGTCTAGCCAATAAGATTTTGAAAAAGAAATCCTGTTACGATCATGCACACAAGTTTTATTTGACCTAAATTGCGAATTTCTTTATGAAAATCAAATTTCTTATAGAATGTCAATTTACTGTTGCAGAATATCAGTGGCAAACCAATTGAAACAAATTTACAAAAGAAGTACATCAATCTGTCAAAAGTTGCACAAACAGCGAATTTCTTTATGGCATTAGTTTATAAAAATCACATTTTTCATAAGATGCCAATTCACTGCTCCGGAATATCACTGGCAAACCAACAGAAACAAATTTCCAAGAAAGTACCGAAACCTGAAAGAATTGCTTATACTCTGCAGCAACTGCCATTTATAAAAATGGCACCAGCTCCCAGTGGACCCACGGTAAATAACACATATGGCTACGTCTAACGACGCTGAGATGGGTGGCCATAGGGCAGGACGCAATCACAACGACAGGCTGGTGAAACCCTCGTGTGTCTTGAGGACACGAAGCGACCCAAGGATGACAGCTTTCTGCATATATCTCGCAAGTGGCTTGGCATGTTTTTGGCACGCGGGTATGGCTTTAAGGTTACGAACCAGCGATAGTTTCGCACCTCCAAGAGCACCGATCACAAGAAAACTTCTTTAACTAAATATTTTTGGTGCAGTCGTTGCAGCTGTCTTTTAAGATCTTGATGTATATCTTCCTTTCCCTTCTCCTTGGCAGTGATGTTGTAGTCGGGCGGAGCCGAGAATTCGATCACAAATATGGTTCGTTTCTCAAAGGATTGGAGAACGATGTCAGGCTCGAGTGTAAAGTGGAAACTGCTGTCCGAAAATCGCAGTTTTACAAAATTTGGCATTTCTCGTTTTGCACAATTGACTCTATCGCTCTCGAAGCGTTCGGCAGGGCAGTGTCACGGCCAACGCCGTAAGGGGGACAAAGATGGTACTAACGCATCCTTAGGGCGGCATTATGTACGTAAATATACGTCGTTACCGCGTGGGTGGGACACCCAGATAGTATATATTCTAGGTACTCAGCGTGTGCATGACACACTCCGCACCTATCGCTGGAAACTTTTTCACATCAAATGCGGTCACGGTATACTAAGGTGGAAAGTATACCGTCCTGGCATGCGAAAATGAAACCCTCTGTACCCGAATTAAGTCCTAATGATCTGAGGAAAGCAAAAGTTTGCTCCTTCGACAAGGAATAACCTTCTACATTTCGGTAAAAAATTCCGTGCACTTTATTGTCGAGTAGCTATTCGCGGACTTTTTTATTCTCTGCTTCCTTTACTTTGGCTTTTAGTAGTGGGTCATCTAGATGGAGTAATGCACTTTCCTCACTCCTGATGTTAAAATTCAAGCCAAGGGTCTCGGCCGCCTACTTGTGTCTGTATAAGGGAACGCTCCTTTGCCAATCATTTGTATTTATTTGTATTTATTCAAAAAAGTCCCTAGGGCTAAATAGCCCTCTAAGGAACAGGATAATACAGGGTCATTACAAATTTGTGCAAGAACTGATCGGCAGAATACTTGATTAATCATATAATCTAATCTATAAACTAAATAAAATAAATAAACAGAGTCGACCACAGAATATGTATCAAATTAGATTTGTGATTAATGCGTAGTAATTAACATTAGGTGATTAATTAGTAGCCCTTGTGCATGTTACTGTAGAAATAAAGAAAGAAAAACTGTGTGTAAAAGAAATACATTGCAAAAGTCAACGAAAACAAAAGAAATTCGAAGATGAAATTTTCAAGAACTTAATGTGAGAGTTTACCAGTGAGTAATTTCAAGAGTTGGGTTAGGAATATTGTACAAATATTCGAAAAAGAGATTCTTGAAATGATACAGGGAAGGTGCATTTCTAATATCGTATGGTACTTTATTCCATAACCGGGCACCCCTTACTATAAATGATCTTTGAAGCTGACACGTTCTGTGAAATGGAATCCTGAGGATTTTATGCCTTTTACGAAGTTTCGACTGTGCTGGCAGGTCTCTGTCTACAAATTGGAATCGGTTGAATAGATATTCAAGAGCATTGTTCTGAAATAGAGTGTAGAGCAAATTACCCATAAAGAATTGTCTTCTCTTGGCAACATTAAGCAGGCCAGCTTTAAGTCTGTATGGAGTTATGTGTTCGTATTTAGGCAAATTGTAGATAAAACGGACACAGGCATTTAACGCACGCTCAAGCTTTAAATTTAAATCGTCGGTCAAATCATCGTATACTAAACAACCGTAGTCAAAATGGGGCAAGATTAAACTCTTAACCAAAAGTATCCGAGTGGAAGTAGGTAAAGACTCCTCATTGCTGCACAGTTTTTGTAGAATTCTGTATGTTTTCCTTGAAATACTCAGTACCTGTTCCTTCCAGGAACAAGTAGGGTTACGGAAATATCCCAGATCTTTAACCACTTCCAAAGAAGGGATAGTAAGATTCTCGATACGAAGAGGTGGAAATGATGCCAGTGTTTCAAGAGACGGAGATGAAGTAGGTCCAACAACAATTGCCTGAGTTTTGCCCGGGTTAAGAGTAAGTCCATTCTTCCAGGAACAGAGGATAACGCGATCGATATCCTCTTGGACTAGAAGAAGTAATCTACTTAATGAAGAAATTGGTCCCGATAAGTAAATTTTAAAATCGTCAGCATATTTGTGGTATTTGCAATTTTGAAGTTCACTTCCAAGGTCAGAAGTGAACAAATTGAAGACTAGGGGTCCCAGAATGGTACCCTGAGGAACCCCACTCTTGACCTCCCACCAGTCAGAAAGCTCACCACTACTATTAATAATTCTATGTGACCGATTATTAAAATAGGATTTAAACCACTTGATGACAGAGTTTGACACGTTAAAAGATTTTAACCTTTCTAGGAGTAACTTATGATTGACCATATCAAAAGCCTTCGAAAAATCAAACAGAACAACAATCGTGATCTCCCTTTTATCCATTGCTAATTTAAGATCCGTCGTTACTTGAAGGAAAGCAGTAAGAATGCTATGTTTTGCCCGAAAACCTGATTGCATTGGGTCAATGGCCTTAGATAATTCGAGAAATTTATAAAGCTGCAGGTGAACAAGTTTTTCAAGTAGTTTGGACAGGGCACATAAAATAGAAACAGGCCGGAAATCTTTCGGAGGAGTAGGTTTAGAAATTTTGGGAATAGGGCATATATCAGCCTTTTTCCAGATATGTGGGAAGATACCGACCTGAAGAGAAGCATTACAGATATGCAATAGAATAGAAAAGATAATTGGAAGGGCAAGTTTAATCATTTTGATTCATATTCCATCATTTCTAATGGCATTTGATTTGAGTAGTGGAAAATGATGATGACAAGTCTGGAAGTGGGAATGTAAAAAAAGTCTTTAAAAGGTCACCAGGCTTAAAATGACTATCTATAGATTCGTGCTTGGGCGGGATTAGGTGTAGACGTCTAAGAAGATGCCAAATGTCCTCTTTTTTGTCTCTCTGTGCAATTTCGTTATAACTGTATTGATTGAAAGCATCTCAGATTTTTGATTTCGGATGTTATCCAGGGGGTAGCTTTATGAAAGTTGTTAGGAACGTGTAGCGGAGAAAATTTATTGAATGCGGATACTAGGTCATTAGTCAGAGCGTCGATTTTATTATTCATATCTGTATCCAGCAATATTTTTTCCCAATCATACGTCATTAGATTTTCGTGGAATGTATATTCATCAATTTTAGAAAGATTCCTCACCATTCTTTGGGTTGGTTTTGAATTAAGATTATAGGAAAATTTAAAGGCAATGTTAATCATGTCGTGGTTAGAGAGAAAAAGGATAGCATGCTGTTCGTAGGAGACAACCTTATCAATATCATTTACAATAAGTAGTCAATACGAGTACTGGAACGATCAGTATGGTGAGTGGAATCATGAGGTACAATCGAAAGTCCCGAAGAGTGTACCAAAGATGTTAGATATTTAGAATGATTGGAAGTGAGATTTAGGTGAGTGTTAAAATCTCCAGTAAGGATAATGTTATTGAAGTTAGGAATAAATGAAAAAATGACCGATTCAAGCTCTGTACCATAGGAGGCGTTGGGTGGTTTATAAACTACTCCCACTAAAACACTATCAGAAGTTGACTTAACTTCAACAAAGAGAAATTCAGGCGTGGGGTAAGTAGCTACTGAACTCACACCAACTACAGTACCATTCAGACTATCATGCAGAAAAAGACAAACTCCACCACCCCTTCTCTCGTCTCTGTCTCTTCGAAAAAGCGAATAGTTGTCAATTGCAACGAGGCTAGAGGATATATTGGGAGTTAACCAGAACTCAGAAACAGCTATTATATGGTAGGAACATGAACTGAAAAAACGTTTGAATTCTAGAAAATGTGCCAAGAGAGACTGGGTTCAAAAATGGGAAGCTCACATACAAAATGACTGAGACAAAAAACCATTATCAGCACAACCCAAACTATGTGGGTACGATTCAAATTAGAATATCGGCAATTAATACAATTAAAAAAGATACTAAAGGTATAATAAACAATGTCGAATACAGTGTCGTAGAAACTGAGACAAATCCTCGACAAAAGTGGACATGATTGCGTAAATTGATATCCGGATATCCGGAGTGCTGTAATTATTGGCATGAAATTAGAACATTTAAGGTATCCAAAGTACACAATTAAGCATAGTAGTATACATTTACTTTGAGAAAGACCAGCATCGAGATTAAAAACTACTAGTTTGAATATGAGATCATGTTTGCTAACTGAAGATAAATATGTACAAGGTATAAAAAAATGAAAAATGTTGAAAATATATTGGTCAACGGGCATTAAATAACCAAACAATAATAATATCACACCATTGTGTGTGTAACGATACCGTAGAAAGCCTTATTGCTATGGAATTCGTTCTGCGTGTTGCAGAAGTGACAGCTGAATCCTAGGCGTGCCATCATCCTTTCGACAAAAGATCTTTCCTCCGGCAATCCAAAGATATTTTATCTTCTTTTCTCTAATAAGATTCAATTCAGAGGCGTAGATCCTTCGGTTATAGGGCGTCAAAGCCTCACGAATAAAAATGAGACTTTTCTCATTATCTGGCCAGCCAAGATTTGTCGTAGAGAAGTCTCGTACTTTTTTCCTCTGCTCGATTATTTGGTCTCTTACCAACTGTCTGCTAAACTTGGCAACGATGATAGGTGCGAGCAGCGGATTAGATGTTGGGGATTTCCGAATGCGATACACATTCATAATGTCTTCTTTAGTGAAGGGAGCATCAAGAGCATTAGCAACCGATTCTAGGACCGATGGAAGATCCTCATTCGGCTTCATAGGTAACCCGTGAATTTCAAGGGTACTTTGAAGTGTAGCTTGCTCTTGGTAATCGAAAGAAGCTTCAATTGAGCCGACCTTCAATTTGAGCGTGCTTGCCTCCGTATTTATTTGTGTGACCTGATCCGCACTGCTAACAGTAGAAATTTCAAGCAGATTTATTCTGCGAGAATTCTCTGAAACATCTGTCTTAATTTCCTGAACCATAGTGTTGATTTTTGTAATCCACTCATGCTGCTTAGTTTCGAATTCCTTGAACAGATTTCTAATCTGTTCCTGCGCCTGCACGGCCGCTTCCCTCTGAGCTTGTAAGACCGCACTATGTATAGCCTCGATGAATCCAGGCGGCAGGGGGGTTGTTAGTAAGGGGTTAGTTACCTGATCCTTACTAGCAGGGTCGATATTTCCACTTAGCAATGAGCTTTGATTAATCCTGAAGAGGTGTCGCTAGTATTCGGTGATTTGCAGTTCACGCAATAAAAATCGAATATTCCTTTTTTCAGATCATCAAATTCTTTTTTTGACAATCCGACGTTGACACAGGGTAAGTGGCTTATTATACCACACTTTGTGCAGGAAACAACACCGTGCGATCCTTTGGATATTATCTTATTACACTCGGGACAAGCACCCATCGTAATACGTATTAACTGCGCGAGAACTGTCAACCTCCGAAACTGAACAACAGTTTTTTAAACACCAAAGAGCCCAAAAATCACTAAATGCAACATATAGACTGCACTCCGAACACAAATACAATCACTGAGACACAATACAAAGTACAAGAGTGTCAAATAAATAAGTTATGGCAAGTATAGAGCGAGACGAAACGGAGCGCACGTCAAGGACCGAACAGGCCCACACAGTTTCCTGATCATTTTTAGGAGATGATTACTGCCATTTACAACGATGTAAACTATACTCAGAACAATAAGGTTATGAAGACATTGGAGATTCAGAAGTCCGCGTCCACCTTGACGGAATGAGATGTATAATCGCGGAATGGATGAATTGATATGCAAGCTCTTATGCATATGCATGATCTTACGCGTGGCGATATCGAGGGCCGTAAGCTCATTCTTCGTCAATTGAACTATCCGAAACGAGGAGAGTAGAACGCGGAGTACAGCATGTTAGTCACATATACCTTGGTCAACGCCGACAGATTTGAGGACCCAATTCGTCCAAGAAGATGTTTGTATCTGCTTCGGAGAGACTCCTTCACTGATCTTACGTCCTGAATGCGGCTTGGTGGCACGCCCAAGTGTATATAGGTGTCTCCAGTATCAAGATATGTAATAGCATGTATATCCACAAGCTCAGGGTCCTCGGGAAGAGCAATAATCTTTCCTTTCTTAAGATTAATCTTGGCACACTTGTCCAATCCAAAGTCCATACCAATCTCTCCTGTGTACCCCTTGACGAGACTTAAAGCTTGTCACACAATGATTTCCAGATGAGATAGTAAATTTAGTTTCTCAATGGGGCATCATTCACAGAATGCGCTGATGGGCTACAGCGTCTTTACAGGCTCACCTGTCAATTAGCAGGTTCTGTCGGCAGCCTCCTACACTTTCGTTCGAGCCACGTTGTTCGTACATCTCTCTGCACATAGGATCAATTCCTAGATCAATCCTGTCGTTTAGGAGAGCTGTGAAGATCTTGCAATGTGCTTTCAAACAAGGCTGTCACAAAACTCCTTGAAGCGGATGATATTGTCAGTATCTTCCTTCAACTTTGGTGTTTTCGGGATCTTGTGTACCTCTCTCCAAAAAGCCTGTGCCTCGTTGGGCATTCTCTTCCTTGTGTCAGATAGCAGCTATATTTTGTCAACAATATGCTGCTTGATTGTCAGCAGCTTTGAATTTTTCAGTTTGTGATGGTAGAACCGCAGTTCTTGCACGAACATTCAAATCCTTTTCGTGAACGGTCTACTAGATGTTATGTAGTCAATCACACACTGAATACGGGAAGCACTCTGTCTCTGACATCTAATCTTCTTGTTCAGTTGATGCAAGCGTCTTTTGGTCTTTTGATCCAACGTCAGTTTTCGCCTTCGATATCGAACAAGATAGGACTCTTCCGATCAGAGATCAGACTCTTCCGAGATATCCTAATGAAGGCAGGTGTCCATTTCAGTTAGGCCTTGGGTCTTAGGAGGAACCTGGATGTCAATGTTTCTTCCTGTCCTGAAATCGCGATCATCTATCAGGAGGTGCCTGCTTTCCGCGGTTGGTCTTAATGTCACTTCCTCCTCTTCGTCTGCAGCTTGTTCATACAGCGGTTGGGGAAGGGTTTCGTGTACATATCCCTTTTTCGAGAGGTAGATGGTTTGATTTCCCAAATACTTATGCCAAACGTGCGGAAGCTCTAGGTGTTTGTGGAACTACATAGTGTGCATACGCTCTTTAAAGCCTCCGTGAACAGAAATGTTCCTGGCATCATAACAGTCTAGCAAGTCATCCTTGAGTTGATTCCAAAACCAAAACCGCAAAATACAAATAAAAAAATAATAATTTTTTTTTTTAATTAAAAAAAATATACACATAAATGTATATGCCCTTTTTCTCGCCAAGACCCAGCCGTTAGAGCTAAGGAGCAGCTCGCTCAAGGCAGAGATAGGAGCAGCGTCTGGTTTTGCTTAGAGTTATTTCAAGATCCCATTAGAGAGCCTCTCTCGCATTGCGACGTTTCTACCTGAGAAGGTTGCGCGTGACGCATTGCAATAGATGACAGTTTGAAATATTTTTATTTTATTGCTCCTGAAAAGACAAACACCAAAGCTGGTCACAGACTCCTTACTCATTCCAAAATGAGACACACCAAAAAAATCCTCAGGCCTCCTCGAAATTTATTGCATGAAATCAATTCACTTAACTCATAGGCTGAGAAAAGAAGAGACTGACCTGCCGCATACACCCCTTTACCAAC